>JAVJIF010034086.1:0-100296 GCA_038442645.1 Agave tequilana
GCATTGACAGAGGCTTTTTGCAGGCCACCAACGACGAAGCGTGAAAGGGGACCATTTGCCCCGCGACGGACCTAACCCCAGAATAGGTCTGCCGTATACTTACTTGATGGCGTGGTTCGCCTTGCATTGTCCTTCTCTAATCGAAGCTGGAGAGGATCCCCCACAGGATGTTCGAATGGCGCTCCTCCGCCGATTCGAAGGATGCTCATGGCAGAAAGAAATACGTGGCTGAGGCCCGTAAATTAGTACGTCGCTATGACGTCTATAGTCTCTTCCGCTGTTTTCCCGTATTCGGGGTGCAGGCTATGGGGAAGAGTTCAAAGATGCGGGAGAGGGACAGTCGTCCCTGAGCCGGGGAGTTTTTGAGTGGCTGGTCAGCATCTGGCCTTCGCATTTGTTGTACAGAAGCGGGGATACTGCTACCTGGAGCCCTATATTCCGAGTCGGTTTGCCCGTCAGTTTGGGTATGACCAGCTGTACGTGGGCAATCCAAATCTCAATTTGGCTTTCATGGGGAGCCTTATTGATGGAGCCCGTGCCTGGCGATTCTTCACCGCAGGCGGTACCGGGGCGCGGCTGCGTACGCCGTTAAAGAATCCCAATCTCTTAATGACCCTATGTTTTTGCCAGTGGTATGCAACTTCCAACTCCACGCCTTTTGGGTTCAATGCTAACAGCTCTGGTGTGAAGTTAATTTCTCAGAGGCTGAGACAGAAGGCTTCTGATAAAGGGAAGGCAAAAGGGTTCGCACTCCAGGTATAGAGGAGTTGTTTTTGCTGTGGAAGACAGCGAGGCCTCAGATGCCGAGAGTCCTCGCTTCGAGGTGGGAGTGGGGACTGAGACTCCTGCAACTGGCTCTGGTGTGATGGGGATGGCTCCATCTCGTTGTATAGAAGAAGTGGAGGAAGAGGATTCCGAAGTCCACTTCAAAAGAAAGCGGGCAGGTAGCTCTCGTAGGAAATCTTGGCGAAGAAAGCCCCGCCGCCAAGCTCCTACGATTGTCGTAGAGGGTTATCCCTCTACAGCGATTCCTCCTGCTGCCCCATTAGCAGCTGAACCGTCGGTTGCTGAACCGACTAAGGGTGAATTCGCTCCAGGTCTGGGTAAGATTGACCCTGTCCATATAATACGCCTTTTTGTGTGTTCCCACTGACTTATTATCAATCCTTTTGATTGTAGGAGCTGAGGCAGCTGGAGAATAAGGGGAACATTATGATCCCCTATTCACTTATGGAGCTGAAGCTGGTCCTGTGCCCTTCCGGAGGAGTCGGAGGTGATGTGGCCGACATCGGTCCTTCGGGCGCTGGGACTTCTAAAGGAAGTCCTGAGGCATCGAGCTCTATTGGGTGGTCCACAGGATATTCGGCAAGCGAAAGAGAGCAGGCTGTTCGTGTTGATCTGGCAAAAATTTTCCAATGGAGCCCCTGGGGACTGGTGCGGCTGACGAGATGTTCGAGGCAACATCATCCTTTGGTATTGTCCTAACCTCTGGCTTCTTTTGCATGTAGCGTCCCGACTAACCGTAGTCTTGTTACAGGTGTCGGCCTCAAGATGCATCAGGTTTAAGAGAGCCGGAAGATCCCCCCGAAGGGTCAAGGGGTGACATGAGCGCTTCGACCACGGCTGATGCTGCTGTACTGGATGCGCTGTACGGCGACCTGCCTTCTTATCGGCCCAAGTCAGCCGAAAGATCAGAGGTTGAAGGGGGAGCAGTTCCGGAGGTATCCTCACTCCCAACTATATCAACGAGTGAGGCGCCGACAATTTTGCCAAGTGTGGAGCTGAGGGTGATTACAAGCCCTACTTCCCCAACTCTGGTGGTTGAGCCTGCTGTTCAGGAGATGGTTGCCAGCCCTACCTCAGCGGTGGCTAGCGCGCTGATTTCCATGAAGACTCCGCAGAGATCACTGACAATCTGCCCTGCTGTTGATGTTCCCATTGCTCCTTCCACGATAGTGTCGACCAGGCTAGTGGATTTCTCTGAAGTTACCTCTCTACCAGAAGTGGCGAGGTTGAGAACGACTACATAGGTGACCTCGTCGATAGCTTTTATAAAGGCTTAGGGTGAACTATTGACCTGGTCTTGAAGGGCTCGAATATGCCGTTCTTAAAGTTAAAGGTGGTCCTCTCCCGTGGCATCGAAAGTATTCGGGATTTCGAGGGGTATCACCAGGCTACTGCTTTGGAACTCATGGTGGATGAATTCGAGAAGGATGTAGAGGAATGGCGCCGTCTCAGCAGCTCGGACTGGAGTCTTTAGTGGTGTGAGCGGTTCGCGCGTCTTGTCGCTCAAAAGCACGAGGCCCGGCTTGCCGCTCAAGAAGCTGCTAAGGCTATCTCTCTGACTTGAAATCCTTGGGAACAAGGCAGGCGGAGGTCGGAAGTGCGATTGACGCCTCCACCAGTGCTCTTCTTGACGTTGAAGACAAGATTGGGAAGGCCGAGGAAATGATCAGGAAAGCCAATCTTATTTTATCCAAGGCTAAACTGGTGCGTCTTGAAGAAACTGCGCGGCTTGAGCAGCTCAAGGCTCAAAGTGACGAACTCTCGCAGCAGGAGGGATTGTCACAGAGGGCAACTTGGCGGAGGTCGAAGCTCGTTTGGCCCAGGCAATGGATTTCAATGAGGTCGAACTGAAGTCGCAGGCGCTTGCCCAGGCTGCTGATAACAGGAGGACGAGGCTGGCTTCCCTTGAAGAGCGGATCAGATCCTACAATGTACGACTGTAGGTCGTAATACATATGCTTCCATGTATCCCTCCTTTTTGGAATCAATGAAAAATCATTTTTTTTGTTTTGACTCCCTGTTGAATCTTCAAATTGCTCCGCTTTCTGAATTGTCGGTTCCAAATTGTATTGGTGCCATTGAGAGAATAGTCCTTTGTTGGATTGAATGCTGAGACTTGGCAGTCTGTCAGTTCAGAGGTCGCAATGACATAAACTGGTTGAGGAGCCACCAAGCTTCAAAGTTGGTGATACTTGTCTTTTGTAAATGTCAACAAGTATCGAGACCTGTCTTTTGTAAATGTCAACAGGGCTCGGAATTGAGACTTAGCTGTCTGCTGGTTCAGAGGTCGCAATGACATAACTGATGAGACGCCCAAGCTTCAGGTTTGGTGATACTCGTCTTTGTAAATGTCAACGAGTATCGAGACCTGTCTTTTGTAGATGTCAACAGGGCTCAAGGTTGAGACTTGTCTTTTGTAAATGTCAACAAGGCTCGGAATTGAGACTTAGCTGTCTGCTGGTTCAGAGGTCGCAATGACATAACCGATTGAGACGCCACCAAGCTTCAAAAATTGGTGATACTCGTCTTTTGTAAATGTCAACGAGCATCGAGGACCTGTCTTTTGTAAATGTCAACAGGGCTCGGAATTGAGACTTAGCTGTCTGCTGGTTTAGAGGTCGCAATGACATAACGATTGAGACGCCACAAGCTTCAAAAATTGGTAATACTCGTCTTTTGTAAATGTCAACGAGCATCGAGACCTGTCTTTTGTAAATGTCAACAGGGCTCGGAATTGAGACTTAGCTGTCTGCTGGTTTAGAGGTCGCAATGACATAACCGATTAAGACGCCACCAAGCTTCAAAAATTGGTGATACTCGTCTTTTGTAAATGTCAACGAGTATCGAGACCTGTCTTTTGTAAATGTCAACAGGGCTCAAGGTTGAGACTTGTCTTTGTAAATGTCAACAAGGCTCGGAATTGAGACTCGGCTGTCTGCTGGTTCAGAGGTCGCAATGACATAACCGATTGAGACGCCACCAAGCTCAAGGTAGGTGATACTTGTCTTTGTAAATGTCAACAAGTATCGAGACCTGTCTTTTGTAAATGTCAACAGGGCTCGGGGTTGAGACTTGTCTTTTGTAAATGTCAACAAGCTCAAAATTGAGACTTGGCTGTCTGCTGGTTCAGAGGTCGCAATGACATAACCGAATGAGACGCCACCAAGCTCAATATTGGTGATACTTATCTTTTGTAAATGTCAATAAGTATCGAGTTTGTAGTGGAATTTGGGAGAAGTCTCGTTTTCACGGGGAGAAACGAGGGAATCACTGTCATAGGTTTAATGTTAACGTAACAGCGAAATGTATATGTGGTCTTACCATTCTATGGATGGGAATTGGTAAGTGATTTTGGAGGTCTCGTCCTCACGGGGAGAAACGAGGGAATTGCTGTCATAGGTTTAATGTTAACGTAACAGCGAAATGTATACGTGGTCTTACCATTCTGTGGATGAGAATTGGTAAGTGATTTTGGAGGTCTCATCCTCACGGGGAGAAACGAGGGAATTGCTGTCATAGGTTTAATGTTAACGTAACAGCGAAATGTATACGTGGTCTTACCATTCTGTGGATGAGAATTGGTAAGTGATTTTGGAGGTCTCGTCCTCACGGGGAGAAACGAGGGAATCAAACGGGAACTGGTCCCTTAGGATTTTTAGCAAATCCCCAGCTGTCAACGGGTTTGATATGCCTTTACCAACTACCGTTTGAATTGGGCTAGCCATGCTATTCCCCTCAGCATGATGAGTTGTCGAGGACTTATGTTGGGCTTAAAAGCCAACATTTTCCTCTGTCCTTAATCGTTAAGGATATTGGATCGTCTGGTTAACGTGTGTGTAACCTTGATTCTCCTTAAAGACAACCAGTGTATGGCCAGGTTCCTACTGGTTTATGGTTGTATGATCTCGCTTGGAGGAAGAGAAAGGCTCTCTTTGTGTGTACTTTGAACACGAAGGTCTTGATCAGAGGTGTAATGTTAACTTGATCATAAGAAGGATCCTTAATCAGGGATAATACTCCTTTAAGAACTTGCCATTGATCGGCATCATGAGTAGGTCACCATCTGAAGTCATAAGGCGGTATGCCCCGTTTGAATAGACTGTTTCTATCACAAACGGCCCTTCCCATTTTGGCTGAAATTTGCCCTTGGTCTTGTGCGTCATAATCATCGGTCGTCTGACGGCTAAAACCAGGTCTCCTTTCTGGAAGACTCTCTGTTTGACCTTCTTATTGAAGGCTTTTGAGATTCGAGCTTGATATAGCTCGATATGCTGCTGAGATTGTAGCCGCTTCTCATATAAGGCTTCGAGCTCTTGAAGACGCAATCGATCATTGTCCTCTAATGTGATCGTAGTAGTCAGAGCGACTCGCAATGATGGCATCTGGATTTCCAACGGGATGACTGCTTCGCACCCATATACCAGGGAAAAAGGCGTATTGCCTGTCGGTGTCCGAACCGTGGTTCGGTAGGCCCAAAGACATTAACCAAGCTTTTCGTCCCAATCTCGCTTGTTCGAGGAGACGAATTTCTTGAGTAGCTTGATGATCATTTTGTTGAATGCTTCCGCCAGGCCGTTAGCGGCGGGATTGTAGGCAGTTGAAGCCACATTCTGAATTCGGTATTTATCGCAGAACCGATAGAATATTTGGCTTATGAATTGGGGACCGTTGTCGTGGATGATCCGCCTAGGGACACCAAATCGATGGATGACATGGTACTTGATGAAATTCACTACATTAGTGGTTTTGACTTCAACCAGTGGTATAGCCTCTGCCCATTTTGAAAAGTAGTCGGTTATTGCCAGGATAAACCGGTGTCCTTTTGTCGAAGAGGGGCTGATTGGCCCTACGACATCGATTCCCCATGCTTCAAATGGCCATGAAGCAACAGTCGGGTGGAGCAACTCTGAAGGCTGGTGTATGAAATCTGCATGGATTTGACACGCTTTACACCTTCGTGCATATTGGATGGCATCGGCTATCATAGTTGGCCAATAGTATCCAAGTCTGTGCAACCTGTCCTTAAGTTTTGGACCTGGCTGATGAGCGCCGCAAATGCCATCGTGCGCTTCTTGGAGCGCTTCCTGTGCCTCTGAATTGGAAAGGCAACGGAGGAGGAGACCGTCATATGAACGACGGTAAAGTGTCTTCAGAGTCGGATCGTAGTAGAAACGGAGAGACCTTCGTCTGACGGACGCCGCTTCTTTAGGATCGTCTGGAAGCAGACCGTGCAAAGCATAGTCAATGAGAGGAAAGCGCCAGTCTCTTGGTTCAAGATCCGTGGAGACATTATAGACTTCTCGAGTTCTTAGCATGTGCTTAGAGCATACAAGATGTCGAGTTGCGACTGTGAGGTGATACTCGGTGTCGGCTGGCAAGGCTAGTGTTGTTGCTAATGCAGCAAGAGCATCCGCCTTGGTGTTTTGAGATCGAGACACATGCCCGATGTAGAAGCCTTCAAATAGGTTGGCCAATTCAACGGCCGTGTGGTAATAATGAAAAGTCACCTAGAGGGGGGGGTGAATAGGTGACAATGCTAATCTAAGGAACTAAATGCGGAATTTAAAAACTTAATGCAAATTACACTCAAGTGTGATCAACAAATGATGCACACACAACCAAGCCAAGCAAATATGAATGCACAATATAAATAATTGCAAGGCACAAAGTAAAGAGAGAGAGATAGAGAGCCAATAGATCAAACGCAAACACAAGGATATGTTATCGAGGTTCGAGCACCCAGCTCTACATCCCCGCCTTCGACACACGAAGGATTTCCACTAGCTCGTCCACCTAGGACCCTTTACAAAGAGTACCCAACTCCTCTCTTTACAACCTCCTCCTTGAGGCACAAATCCAAGTCAACCAACACAACCTCCTCCTTGAGGCAAACTCCAACAATCACAACCTCCTCTTTGAGGCAAATTCCAAACCAATACAACAAACTCCCAATCACCAACCAATACAAGGATCACCTCTCAACTAGAGGGATACAACCCAAAGCACAAAGCTAAGAAAAGATTGGGTTACAACTTGGTGGTCACAACAACAACCACAAACAACTTCTTCTTCCCACACAAATATCCTATAGATATAGATAGTAGATTTTTGCTCAAGTGTGGAGAAAACCAAGGGATATGAAACCAGCAACTCAAAGAAAATCTTTTGGGAAACAAATGAAATCAAGATATAGAAGTTCAAACAAAAGTTTTTCCCAAAATCCCTTTTCTTTGGTTTTTCAAACCCTAATCAAAAACACAAAAGATTGTTCACTTTGAATCCAAAAACCTATTTTGATTGCAGCAAAAAACACCAGAGAGATAGAAAATTTTAGCCCAAAAAATTCTTAGAGAAAAACTCTCTCAAATGGAGTATTTATAGGCAATTTAGAAAACTAGCCGTTTACAGAATTTTTGCCAGAAATAGCCTTCCGGTCGACCGGCCCGGTCGACCGTCCAACGGTCAATTTTTGACCGTTGGCAACTAGCGGTCGACCGGCCCGGTCGACCGAATAATCCCGAGAGCAGATTTTCTGCTCCGGTCGACCGTCCCGGTCGACCGCTGACTGTGCCAGAAACGTGCACAGGTTTGTGCACGTCGTCGGTCGACCGTGACGGTCGACCGGCTACATGCGGTCGACCGATACGGTCGACCGGACTAGCCTGGCAGGCAGCAAATGGGTTAGAAAACTGAGGTAAAAAATATTCCAATAAATCCCACAAAATCTCTAAAATTCCACAAAAATAGTTTTATCATTTTATATTGAAATACAAACTTGTGTTAAAAATCCTAACACAAATTTCAAACATATTAGACTATTTTTATGTCATAGAAATTTTGCCAAAAACCAAAAACCGTATTTTCTAAAACCTTGTATTTTGAATAGAAAATACACATTGTCTAAAACTCATCCATGATACAAAAATATGATATTTAAACACTTTGAAGCATATTGTATATGAATAGAAATTCAATATACAAGAAACATATATATATATCATGATTTTTGTCATTAAGTCCAAAAATATGTTTTGTTGTAAATACCAAAACATAAAACACATGGAATAGATTTATCAAACAAAGTTTGTCTAAACAATTGAAGCATGCATGTATATAGAACAAATCTAATATACATAAACCATGTAAACTTGTTTTGATAAAAAATCTATTCATGAAAACCAAGATCGGTTAAACCTAAAACTTAAAACCAATATTCAAAACGTGAAACATGTGTGTTGTGAACTTGAGCTTATCATACTATACTAATCTTTACAATTAAGATCTAAACCCAAACTAAAACTATGGATACCTAAGTCTTCTTGTAGAGCGCAATCTCCAAGTTGACTCGATCCAAAAACTCTTGATTCACCGAGCAAGTGCAATGTATGATCTTAGATGTGCTGGCTCTTGAATCAACATGTGCAAGCTTCCAATTCATCTTGTTGAAGCTAAACACCAACTAATATCTTGGTTAATGATCTGAAACTTAAACATCACAAGATAATTAGTACACATAACTACATGAGTTAATCATCATCAAAACTAGAGTGGAAGGCCTTTGGGCCAACAATCTCCCCCTTTTTGATGATGACAAAACTCATGGAGTTATATATATGCATGGATTAAAGTAAAGCTTCAAAGAAGCTCCCCTTAACTCATGCATAACAATAAAACATATAAGATATGCAATGAATGTTCTTAAAAACATGTTTATATGTGTGTTTAAAACAATATCAAAACATGCTCTTGATACCAATAAAAAAATAAAATAAAAATGAAACATAAACAATAAAAATGAAACATAAAACATGCATAGACATGCATATAAACAAGGCTTCTTTTCATCAAATGTAAACTATATGCAAACACAAACAAGGCTTCTTTTCATCAAATGTAAACTATATGCTAACACAAATATGCATATAAAACTCAAATTCTTCTCCCCCTTTTTGTCAATCATCAAAAAGGGTTAAAACAAATATGATTATCAAAAAAATGTGGCAATGAAGTGAATATAGATACCAATTGAAAAACAACAAATCAATTGAAATCAAAACGAGAACATATACCAATGAAAACACAAAAAAAATGAAATTCTTGATACCAATTAGTAAGTAAACAAATAACCTACCAATTGTAAACAAACAAACTAGATACCAATTTTGGAATTAAACAATACTAATTTTGAATTTCCTTAAAAACAAAACAAATCTTGATACCAAATGAAACTATTGTCCTTTAAAAACACAAGATACCAAGTGAAATTATTTCTTTGCCAACTGAAATCCTTATTTTCTATCATAAAGCAAGGGAGTGGGAAACAAGAACAATGGTAAACCAAATACCAATTGAAATATAAAATATGAGTTTTCTCCCCCTTTATGAAATACCAAAAGAAAATATGCATAGGCTTGAAATAAGATACCAATTGAAAATTAACTCAATTGAAACATGATATTCATTAAAAAATTCAAGGTTAGCAATCTTAAAATTGTGATAAAGCTTGTATATGAATACAAAATGAAAAACTCAAGCTTAACATAGCCAAAATTTGTGCTTTAAGATATAGGGATATAATAAGCACAAAATAAATCATCTATATATGTATGTAAAAGATAGATATCAATTGAAATCTGATACTATATGAAGTGCAAGCATACATATATAAAATACAAACATATATGAGTATACATAAAGATGTCAAGATTGATACCAAATTGAAAGAATTCAATGATACCAATTGAAACAACAATAAATACAAGTGTATATCTCATATAACCTACCACCCAATCATGGTTCAAGATAAAAGGATTTTCATTATAAAGCATACAAGAACATGATCTCCCATCCAACCGCCCATTAATGGTAGGGGTTTTCAAAAAATGATTTGAACAATATAGTATGTTTGAAAGTCTCTACCAATTTGAAGAATACCAACTAGTTTATGAAAAATTGAGAACTAGTAGAAATCCTTCAAGATAAAACAAAAAGGATTTTTCATGAAACATGAAAATCACAAGATCACTAAACACTCAAAGTCCATAAAGCTCATATCATACTCATGAAAAACACAATCATAAGAAACATAATAAAGTGAGTGAACAAGTGTAATGTGAAATACATTTCATCATGAAAAGTTGTGAGCTTGATTGTCCATTTTTTTTTTAAAAAAAATAATCATCAAGATATGAAACATAAGTGAATTATGAAATCCATGAAAGTTCATCTAGGATGCGAAATCACTAATTTGAAATTCATGATACTAAAAAATCATCTTAAAAACAAGATTCTCATCATAAATGGGAAATCACATGAAATTCATCCAATGATCTAAACTTCAAGGCATATGTATGTCATGCACAAACTAAAGTATACATACATATCCCAAACATAAAGAGTCCACAAAGTATATGCATGAAGGCACGTGGCTCAAGGATGTATATGTATAAATGATAGTTTGGACAAGATGGACATATACATAAAGTTAAAACAAACGTGTAGAATAGTGAATACAAGTCAAATGCAAGAATCATCAAAACTAGACTATACTAGTACATCAAGTGAATACAAATGAGCGTTCAAGCACAAACATATATAAAGGTTTATTTGTAGCTCACTCGTTGTACAAGTATAAATCCTAGTCTTAATGAAAACTATCATTCAAGCAAGTAGTCAAAACATGAAGCATAAAACGGGTCAACAATCAACATGACCATGATAATTAAAAACATGAATTATTAAAACAAAAGATCATAGTCAACCATATGATTAGCAAGACAAAGACATGTGCATAAGATCTATGATTAACATGATAGTTAAAACACAATGAGAACACAAAATATGGGTTCATACTAAACATAGGTGTCTCAACAACTAATCATGTAAAGCATAGGTCTAATAAGCATGGCAAATATCATGCTAATCATGAAACAATAAAACATAACATGCTATGAATAGATGAACATGTAAAAGCATAAAAAATGAGAGTTAGAGAATGATACCAAAACCGATGAAGGTGCATCTCTAGTTCTCCAAACCATGGTGGTCCTCTCCACCAAATCTCCTTGAGAGTGAAGCATCCAAATGGTTCTCCTTTTAGCTTAGAATGCATCCATCTCAAGGCACCAACACTCTCACGTGATGCGAGAGCTCCCACCTACATCAAAAGTCAAAGAGGTGGTTTTTGGTACCCATTTCCTAGTGGGTCCACGGGGGTTAGTTTCTTTTCTCACCCAAACAAAATTAGTTGCTAAATTTTCATGATAAATGCGATCATAACAAAATCTAGCAAGGTGGCCTTTTCGACGACAATGTGTACATGTGTACACGTGAGCATACATATGATGATGGTGATCATGAGAAGCATGTGTATGCATAGATGGGTGTGCATGCAAGGTTGGAATTTGTTTCTTGCGAACCAAGGTTTCCAATCGTGTGTGATTCATGGCACAATGGCTCAAAGTGGAGCCCAAACTGTAACGCCCCGATTCCACGGATACGGGGACGTCACTGCGACGTATATACATAGGTCAGAAAGTGCCCCCACGTATATACGCTAAGCATAAGTACAACAAGAAATCAGAGTACAACACAAAGCGTGGTATTCATAATATGCCAACTTAAAGGTACAAATACAAAGTCAACACAGTATATGATAAACCATTACACATCACATGTGTCTTTTATCACAGCCAGGTCCAAAAGTAGAATATACAATAAAGATACAAAATGCTCACGAGTAGGATGAAGATCCCGTGAGTCAAAAAAAAGGTTTGGCACAAAAGAATTGGAGCTAATCTGCCTGCTCACTAAGGGAAAGCTTGATCTCCTGTGAACAGCTCCACTTCGATCCAAGCTTCTAAACCTGAACATACAAATCCAAGGGAGTCAGGACCTCCCAACAATGAACAGGCTACAGCCAAATGGCTAAGAAACAAGAGTAGGAGAGTTAGAACACAAGGATAGCAGGTATGAACAAATAAAACATAACATCTATAAAACAGGAAATCCAGAGTAAAGTTGATTTCAAGCAAGATTGATTGTATACGCTTAAGTCACGGTCCCATGAGACTAGTACATCGAAGGAATAATCCAAACAAGGAAACCCTCATCTATATACTTTTATCTCATGCAATCGAAATCCAAGCGTATAGAATCAGAGTTGCAAATCACACGATAGTCATAGCAGGAATACATAACAAGAATAACAGGAATCCCTAACTGGAGTAACAGGAGTCCTAATAGGCACCATAACAAGCATAAGGGAATAGTCACAGGAGTCATAACAAGAATACCAAGGGTCATAACAAGATCCATAACGGGTATCTTAACAGGCATAACAGGAATATAAATTATTATTATTACTCGTCTGACTCATATATCTCGGTATGTGTCCGGGTGTACATCCCAACACACATACATCCATATATAAGCAAGTCGAGGGTCGTTACCGGAAGTAGATGGAGAACTGATAGAGCTTCTTATAGTAGTTTCCATACACCTGGAACCAGTTTGGAGGCCCAAAGTCCCCCTAACACTAATCTCCTGTAGGCCCTAAGTCCCACTAACACTTACCGCCAGTATTTTATTTCATTACTATAAGCAAGATATCATTCCGGCATCCATCACTTCCTCCCATTCCCCATACAAGTTGTCCTTTTTATGGTTTATTAACATAATTATCAGATTAAGGGAATGAGCAGGATCATAACTGTAATACGTAACTGGAATCATAACAAGTAATCAGGTACTACATTCCCATTATCGTGATAATTATAAGAATCAGGTGTATCATGCTTGGTGTCAAGAGATAGCACGACAAGGGTGATGATATTTGACAAACAACCAAACATGACAAGAGATTGATAATAGTCTGGGTAAGTCATGACATAACATGAGGGCTTCAATTGTCAAGTGATATACATGTGTTAAATAGAAGTAAGAAACTGATAAGACTGAGGTAATGACATGGCAAGTGGTAACATAGAAGTAGCACAAAGTTCAACGACCACGAAGGGCCGGCCACGCATGGTGCACGATAAAGAAGTAAGAATATCACCGGCATGGTACATGTACAAGAATGAAATTACCCTAACACAAGCAGTTGCAGGCAATACATGAACATGGAATTATGAAGTGACAAGAGGTGATATACATCAAGTGGCAGGTCATGAAGTACAAGTCATGAAGTACAAGCAAGAACAGTATATAGCACATGTACCAAGCATAAGATCCAAACTTAAGAAGGAAATTAACTATACAAAACAGCTAAAGTTAGTCGACTAGGTGGAAGGGTTAGTCGACTAATAGAGGGGTTAGTCGACTAACAGCCTGGACTAGTCGACTAAAACTGGGTTCCAGAGAGTTGGAGTTGGTTTCAGGGAAAAGGTTAGTCGACTAGGGTCAAGGGAGTAGTCGACTAACAGACACGTCAAGTCGACTAACAGTAAGGTCAAGTCGACTAAAACTGTGATACAGAGGGTTGGTTTCTGATTCAGGACAAGTTAGTCGACTAGGGTAAAAAGAGTAGTCGACTAATAAAGATTTCTAGTCGACTAATAATTAAGATGAGTCGACTAAAACTGTGTTCCAGAAAAAGGTTACGTTTCAAGTAAAAGGGTTAGTCGACTAATCCCTAGGTCAAGTCGACTAATCGTGGTCAGAAAACAGCGTACAGAACAGAATTTGAAGTTGTGTTGGATGATCAAAAAGTGTGATTTTGAAGCTACAAATGTACAAGATAAGTAGATACAAGTATGCTAAGAAGTTTACAAGTCTTGGTGAGTAAAATACTCACTTAGATCGGTTAATCGAAGCTCTATGAACTCGAAATGGTTGTGGTCGACGATATTATCAAGAACGATCCCAAATCAAAAGTTGATGTTGCTTGAGATGGAGATGATGACCTTGGAGATGACCTTGGAGTTGACCTTGGAGATGTTTTGGAGTTGGTGGTTGAGCTTGAGATGAAGATGAAGTCTTGTGGAGGAGATTTCTTTGGTGAGGTGAAGTAAAAAGAAGGGTTAGAAATGAAAAGGGAAGTTTATATAAGATTGGGATTTTGTGAAGGAGGTGCAATTAGTGTAGAAAAGAGGGGGTTTTGTGTAAATAGGGGGAGGGTGAGGTGTCCCTCATTTGGCCACTTGGCCGGCCATGGGAGAGAGAGAGAAAGAGGGGTAATAATGAGGGAGTTGGTGGAATTGTGTGGAGTTGGAATTTTGGAAAATTGGAAAATTAAAAAAGGCTTGGCTTGTGGAGGAAGGAAAGAATTAAAGAAAAGGAAAAAGGAAAAAGGAAAAGAAATTGTGAGAGAAGATATTTTCTTGGAATCAAGAAATGAAACTATTGAAAAGACTGATACCCAGGTTTATGTCGAGGATGCGAAAAACATTTCGGAAAATGCCGGAATCGTCCGAAATTCAAGTATCTCGGAACGACCCGAAATAATTATCAAAAATCAAGAATATTATATTAAGAAACATAGTGAAATCCGTTTTAAGAAATACTTTATAGTTTTAAAACTAAAAATCCCGGAACCAATTATCTACCGACTCCGGTGGAATTTTCATAAATTTATAAAATCCTCAGAAAAAGCATTTAGGTAGGAAATGTAATTCTAAGACATAATGTCTAAAGACCCATCTAGAAATTCCAAACCGTTTGTAAATTAAAAATCCAGGGATCGGTCAGCGGCACTGGCCGACACCGGTTTAGAAGAAATTCCTTTTAATTCAGGAAAAATCCAGAAAATCATAGAAAATCTAATATTTTGAAAAATAATATTTGAAACTGAAATCGGTTAAATACAGAAGGTAAAACGAAAAATACGATCGAAAAACTGAATACGCAACTAAGTACGTATTCCAGGAACGGGGTATTACAATCCACCCACCTTACAAAAAATTGCGTCCTCGCAATTTCGTTAAGGGGTAAATTGAACACAAGGAGGACAAAGGTGGAATAAAGGCTTCATAAATCCAAAACAGGGTTAAGGTGAACACATGAAGGACTAGGATAGACAATGAGAGAATGATAAGGGAAATATTTAGAAAGATAACTAACTCAAATACAAGATCTGGGGCAGTGGTTACCATGATATCCTTAAGGTTCCTGATCTGGATATAGGTCTTCCCACTCTGCTGCGTCATCTGATGCCTCTGCCGCCATGATGTAACCTTGGCCTCTACCCTGATCTGCTCTAGTTCTCATTCCTCTCTGCTGATGATCATACCGTTGGGGTGGAAATGGAACCCTTCGATCAACAGGTTCTGGATTCCTCCTCAATGGCGGAGCTGGAAGTGCTGGGGCTGGGTGTGCTGGTCTAACTGGTGCCACCTGTCCAAACTTTCTGTGCGGACAATCCCTGAGCGCATGACTCCCTGCTCCACATGCCAAACATAATCCATTGGCCACTCGACAATCTCTCTTATAATGTCCGGGTCTGTGGCAGAAATTGCATATTATTTGAGACAGAGGAGGTTGGAATGGTCTCTTAATCATCGGGCCTTGGGTTGCCCTATCTGCATCCTCCTCATCCATCAACTCAAAAGGCCTCTTCTTGGCCTGGTTCCTCATCTGAGTCAATCTCTTCTTCTCCAGTCCACGCTCTACTTCTTGAGCTATGGTGAGAACTTCAGAATAAGTCTTCAGCTGCTGGGGCATTAAGAAAACTTGTATGTCCATCTGCAAGCCCTGCTGGAATCTGCTTGCCCGCTTCTCCTCATCCGTCACCATATACGGAGCAAAGCGGCTAAGTCGGAGAAATTCCGCGGCATACTGATCCACGGACCGATCCCGTTGCTGGAGTCTGATGAATTGTTCTTCCATGTCTTTCTGAGCTGTGACAGGGAAGAATCTACTATAGAAACTCTTGGAGAATGTGTCCCAAGTGACAGGTTTCTCCAATCTGGCTTCCTCAGCTAGCCACCAAGTTCTGGCTACATCTTTCAATTGAATCTTGGCGACCTCCACTTGATTCTCCTTAGGAACTCTGGCTGCATTCAACAAATCTGAGGTGTCGGTCAACCATTGCTCAGCATCCAGGGTTTCTCTTCACCCGTGAATATGGCTGGTTGCAACCGTCTGAAGTCTGATATGTTCCCTGGCCTTTGTCCTTTAGGAGCTGTCAACTCTCGCCGGAGGAGCTCCGTCTGCTGCTGCTGGTTCTCCATCATCGTCTGAATGACCCTCAGAATGTCGACATTCTCCCCCGCGGTTCCATTCGATGCTTGCCCAGAGTGATTACGGCCCGATCTTCTATCCATATCTAGTTGGTGGAAGATGACTGGAAGGAACTGGAAAAATGGAAGGATTTCAGGACATAATAGATACAAGGTATGAATCAAGAAGGAATCAAGAAGGACTCAAGAAGGAATCTAGAAGGACTAGATAACTTTGTACATTGTAGTTGGCAATAGCAAATTACTAGAATTTGCTGCTTGTTTGTACTATAGAGGTGAGAGCCTAAGCTCTGATACCATCCTGTAACGCCCCGATTCCACGGATACGGGGACGTCACTGCGACGTATATACATAGGTCAGAAAGTGCCCCCACGTATATACGCTAAGCATAAGTACAACAAGAAATCAGAGTACAACACAAAGCGTGGTATTCATAATATGCCAACTTAAAGGTACAAATACAAAGTCAACACAGTATATGATAAACCATTACACATCATATGTGTCTTTTATCACAGCCAGGTCCAAAAGTAGAATATACAATAAAGATACAAAATGCTCACGAGTAGGATGAAGATCCCGTGAGTCAAAAAAAAAGGTTTGGCACAAAAGAATTGGAGCTAATCTGCCTGCTCACTAAGGGAAAGCTTGATCTCCTGTGAACAGCTCCACTTCGATCCAAGCTTCTAAACCTGAACATACAAATCCAAGGGAGTCAGGACCTCCCAACAATGAACAGGCTACAGCCAAATGGCTAAGAAACAAGAGTAGGAGAGTTAGAACACAAGGATAGCAGGTATGAACAAATAAAACATAACATCTATAAAACAGGAAATCCAGAGTAAAGTTGATTTCAAGCAAGATTGATTGTATACGCTTAAGTCACGGTCCCATGAGACTAGTACATCGAAGGAATAATCCAAACAAGGAAACCCTCATCTATATACTTTTATCTCATGCAATTGAAATCCAAGCGTATAGAATCAGAGTTGCAAATCACACGATAGTCATAGCAGGAATACATAACAAGAATAACAGGAATCCCTAACTGGAGTAACAGGAGTCCTAATAGGCACCATAACAAGCATAAGGGAATAGTCACAGGAGTCATAACAAGAATACCAAGGGTCATAACAAGATCCATAACGGGTATCTTAACAGGCATAACAGGAATATAAATTATTATTATTACTCGTCTGACTCATATATCTCGGTATGTGTCCGGGTGTACATCCCAACACACATACATCCATATATAAGCAAGTCGAGGGTCGTTACCGGAAGTAGATGGAGAACTGATAGAGCTTCTTATAGTAGTTTCCATACACCTGGAACCAGTTTGGAGGCCCAAAGTCCCCCTAACACTAATCTCCTGTGGGCCCTAAGTCCCACTAACACTTACCGCCAGTATTTTATTCCATTACTATAAACAAGATATCATTCCGGCATCCATCACTTCCTCCCATTCCCCATACAAGTTGTCCTTTTTATGGTTTATTAACATAATTATCAGATTAAGGGAATGAGCAGGATCATAACTGTAATACGTAACTGGAATCATAACAAGTAATCAGGTACTACATTCCCATTATCGTGAAAATTATAAGAATCAGGTGTATCATGCTTGGTGTCAAGAGATAGCACGACAAGGGTGATGATATTTGACAAACAACCAAACATGACAAGAGATTGATAATAGTCTGGGTAAGTCATGATATAACATGAGGGCCTTCAATTGTCAAGTGATATACATGTGTTAAATAGAAGTAAGAAACTGATAAGACTGAGGTAATGACATGGCAAGTGGTAACATAGAAGTAGCACAAAGTTCAACGACCACGAAGGGCCGGCCACGCATGGTGCACGATAAAGAAGTAAGAATATCACCGGCATGGTACATGTACAAGAATGAAATTACCCTAACACAAGCAGTTGCAGGCAATACATGAACATGGAATTATGAAGTGACAAGAGGTGATATACATCAAGTGGCAGGTCATGAAGTACAAGTCATGAAGTACAAGCAAGAACAGTATATAGCACATGTACCAAGCATAAGATCCAAACTTAAGAAGGAAATTAACTATACAAAACAGCTAAAGTTAGTCGACTAGGTGGAAGGGTTAGTCGACTAATAGAGGGGTTAGTCGACTAACAGCCTGGACTAGTCGACTAAAACTGGGTTCCAGAGAGTTGGAGTTGGTTTCAGGGAAAAGGTTAGTCGACTAGGGTCAAGGGAGTAGTCGACTAACAGACACGTCAAGTCGACTAACAGTAAGGTCAAGTCGACTAAAACTGTGATACAGAGGGTTGGTTTCTGATTCAGGACAAGTTAGTCGACTAGGGTAAAAAGAGTAGTCGACTAATAAAGATTTCTAGTCGACTAATAATTAAGATGAGTCGACTAAAACTGTGTTCCAGAAAAAGGTTACGTTTCAAGTAAAAGGGTTAGTCGACTAATCCCTAGGTCAAGTCGACTAATCGTGGTCAGAAAACAGCGTACAGAACAGAATTTGAAGTTGTGTTGGATGATCAAAAAGTGTGATTTTGAAGCTACAAATGTACAAGATAAGTAGATACAAGTATGCTAAGAAGTTTACAAGTCTTGGTGAGTAAAATACTCACTTAGATCGGTTAATCGAAGCTCTATGAACTCGAAATGGTTGTGGTCGACGATATTATCAAGAACGATCCCAAATCAAAAGTTGATGTTGCTTGAGATGGAGATGATGACCTTGGAGATGACCTTGGAGTTGACCTTGGAGATGTTTTGGAGTTGGTGGTTGAGCTTGAGATGAAGATGAAGTCTTGTGGAGGAGATTTCTTTGGTGAGGTGAAGTAAAAAGAAGGGTTAGAAATGAAAAGGGAAGTTTATATAAGATTGGGATTTTGTGAAGGAGGTGCAATTAGTGTAGAAAAGAGGGGGTTTTGTGTAAATAGGGGGAGGGTGAGGTGTCCCTCATTTGGCCACTTGGCCGGCCATGGGAGAGAGAGAGAAAGAGGGGTAATAATGAGGGAGTTGGTGGAATTGTGTGGAGTTGGAATTTTTGGAAAATTGGAAAATTAAAAAAGGCTTGGCTTGTGGAGGAAGGAAAGAATTAAAGAAAAGGAAAAAGGAAAAAGGAAAAGAAATTGTGAGAGAAGATATTTTCTTGGAATCAAGAAATGAAACTGTTGAAAAGACTGATACCCAGGTTTATGTCGAGGATGCGAAAAACATTTCGGAAAATGCCGGAATCGTCCGAAATTCAAGTATCTCGGAACGACCCGAAATAATTATCAAAAATCAAGAATATTATATTAAGAAACATAGTGAAATCCGTTTTAAGAAATACTTTATAGTTTTAAAACTAAAAATCCCGGAACCAATTATCTACCGACTCCGGTGGAATTTTCATAAATTTATAAAATCCTCAGAAAAAGCATTTAGGTAGGAAATGTAATTCTAAGACATAATGTCTAAAGACCCATCTAGAAATTCCAAACCGTTTGTAAATTAAAAATCCAGGGATCGGTCAGCGGCACTGGCCGACACCGGTTTAGAAGAAATTCCTTTTAATTCAGGAAAAATCCAGAAAATCATAGAAAATCTAATATTTTGAAAAATAATATTTGAAACTGAAATCGGTTAAATACAGAAGGTAAAACGAAAAATACGATCGAAAAACTGAATACGCAACTAAGTACGTATTCCAGGAACGGGGTATTACAATCCACCCACCTTACAAAAAATTGCGTCCTCGCAATTTCGTTAAGGGGTAAATTGAACACAAGGAGGACAAAGGTGGAATAAAGGCTTCATAAATCCAAAACAGGGTTAAGGTGAACACATGAAGGACTAGGATAGACAATGAGAGAATGATAAGGGAAATATTTAGAAAGATAACTAACTCAAATACAAGATCCGGGGCAGCGGTTACCATGATATCCTTAAGGTTCCTGATCTGGATACAGGTCTTCCCACTCTGCTGCGTCATCTGATGCCTCTGCCGCCATGATGTAACCTTGGCCTCTACCCTGATCTGCTCTAGTTCTCATTCCTCTCTGCTGATGATCATACCGTTGGGGTGGAAATGGAACCCTTCGATCAACAGGTTCTGGATTCCTCCTCAATGGCGGAGCTGGAAGTGCTGGGGCTGGGTGTGCTGGTCTAACTGGTGCCACTGTCCAAACTTTCTGTGCGGGCAATCCCTGAGCGCATGACTCCCTGCTCCACATGCCAAACATAATCCATTGGCCACTCGACAATCTCTCTTATAATGTCCGGGTCTGTGGCAGAAATTGCATATTATTTGAGACAGAGGAGGTTGGAATGGTCTCTTAATCATCGGGCCTTGGGTTGCCCTATCTGCATCCTCCTCATCCATCAACTCAAAAGGCCTCTTCTTGGCCTGGTTCCTCATCTGAGTCAATCTCTTCTTCTCCAGTCCACGCTCTACTTCTCGAGCTATGGTGAGAACTTCAGAATAAGTCTTCAGCTGCTGGGGCATTAAGAAAACTTGTATGTCCATCTGCAAGCCCTGCTGGAATCTGCTTGCCCGCTTCTCCTCATCCGTCACCATATACGGAGCAAAGCGGCTAAGTCGGAGAAATTCCGCGGCATACTCATCCACGGACCGATCCCGTTGCTGGAGTCTGATGAATTGTTCTTCCATGTCTTTCTGAGCTGTGACAGGGAAGAATCTACTATAGAAACTCTTGGAGAATGTGTCCCAAGTGACAGGTTTCTCCAATCTGGCTTCCTCAGCTAGCCACCAAGTTCTGGCTACATCTTTCAATTGAATCTTGGCGACCTCTACTTGATTCTCCTTAGGAACTCTGGCTGCATTCAACAAATCTGAGGTGTCGGTCAACCATTGCTCAGCATCCAGGGGTTTCTCTTCACCCGTGAATATGGCTGGTTGCAACCGTCTGAAGTCTGATATGTTCCCTGGCCTTTGTCCTTTAGGAGCTGTCAACTCTCGCCGGAGGAGCTCCGTCTGCTGCTGCTGGTTCTCCATCATCGTCTGAATGACCCTCAGAATGTCGACATTCTCCCCCGCGGTTCCATTCGATGCTTGCCCAGAGTGATTACGGCCCGATCTTCTATCCATATCTAGTTGGTGGAAGATGACTGGAAGGAACTGGAAAAATGGAAGGATTTCAGGACATAATAGATACAAGGTATGAATCAAGAAGGAATCAAGAAGGACTCAAGAAGGAATCTAGAAGGACTAGATAACTTTGTACATTGTAGTTGGCAATAGCAAATTACTAGAATTTGCTGCTTGTTTGTACTATAGAGGTGAGAGCCTAAGCTCTGATACCATCCTGTAACGCCCCGATTCCACGGATACGGGGACGTCACTGCGACGTATATACATAGGTCAGAAAGTGCCCCCACGTATATACGCTAAGCATAAGTACAACAAGAAATCAGAGTACAACACAAAGCGTGGTATTCATAATATGCCAACTTAAAGGTACAAATACAAAGTCAACACAGTATATGATAAACCATTACACATCACATGTGTCTTTTATCACAGCCAGGTCCAAAAGTAGAATATACAATAAAGATACAAAATGCTCACGAGTAGGATGAAGATCCCGTGAGTCAAAAAAAAGGTTTGGCACAAAAGAATTGGAGCTAATCTGCCTGCTCACTAAGGGAAAGCTTGATCTCCTGTGAACAGCTCCACTTCGATCCAAGCTTCTAAACCTGAACATACAAATCCAAGGGAGTCAGGACCTCCCAACAATGAACAGGCTACAGCCAAATGGCTAAGAAACAAGAGTAGGAGAGTTAGAACACAAGGATAGCAGGTATGAACAAATAAAACATAACATCTATAAAACAGGAAATCCAGAGTAAAGTTGATTTCAAGCAAGATTGATTGTATACGCTTAAGTCACGGTCCCATGAGACTAGTACATCGAAGGAATAATCCAAACAAGGAAACCCTCATCTATATACTTTTATCTCATGCAATCAAAATCCAAGCGTATAGAATCAGAGTTGCAAATCACACGATAGTCATAGCAGGAATACATAACAAGAATAACAGGAATCCCTAACTGGAGTAACAGGAGTCCTAATAGGCACCATAACAAGCATAAGGGAATAGTCACAGGAGTCATAACAAGAATACCAAGGGTCATAACAAGATCCATAACGGGTATCTTAACAGGCATAACAGGAATATAAATTATTATTATTACTCGTCTGACTCATATATCTCGGTATGTGTCCGGGTGTACATCCCAACACACATACATCCATATATAAGCAAGTCGAGGGTCGTTACCGGAAGTAGATGGAGAACTGATAGAGCTTCTTATAGTAGTTTCCATACACCTGGAACCAGTTTGGAGGCCCAAAGTCCCCTAACACTAATCTCCTGTGGGCCCTAAGTCCCACTAACACTTACCGCCAGTATTTTATTCCATTACTATAAGCAAGATATCATTCCGGCATCCATCACTTCCTCCCATTCCCCATACAAGTTGTCCTTTTTATGGTTTATTAACATAATTATCAGATTAAGGGAATGAGCAGGATCATAACTGTAATACGTAACTGGAATCATAACAAGTAATCAGGTACTACATTCCCATTATCATGATAATTATAAGAATCAGGTGTATCATGCTTGGTGTCAAGAGATAGCACGACAAGGGTGATGATATTTGACAAACAACCAAACATGACAAGAGATTGATAATAGTCTGGGTAAGTCATGACATAACATGAGGGCCTTCAATTGTCAAGTGATATACATGTGTTAAATAGAAGTAAGAAACTGATAAGACTGAGGTAATGACATGGCAAGTGGTAACATAGAAGTAGCACAAAGTTCAACGACCACGAAGGGCCGGCCACGCATGGTGCACGATAAAGAAGTAAGAATATCACCGGCATGGTACATGTACAAGAATGAAATTACCCTAACACAAGCAGTTGCAGGCAATACATGAACATGGAATTATGAAGTGACAAGAGGTGATATACATCAAGTGGCAGGTCATGAAGTACAAGTCATGAAGTACAAGCAAGAACAGTATATAGCACATGTACCAAGCATAAGATCCAAACTTAAGAAGGAAATTAACTATACAAAACAGGTAAAGTTAGTCGACTAGGTGGAAGGGTTAGTCGACTAATAGAGGGGTTAGTCGACTAACAGTCTGGACTAGTCGACTAAAACTGGGTTCCAGAGAGTTGGAGTTGGTTTCAGGGAAAAGGTTAGTCGACTAGGGTCAAGGGAGTAGTCGACTAACAGACACGTCAAGTCGACTAACAGTAAGGTCAAGTCGACTAAAACTGTGATACAGAGGGTTGGTTTCTGATTCAGGACAAGTTAGTCGACTAGGGTAAAAAGAGTAGTCGACTAATAAAGATTTCTAGTCGACTAATAATTAAGATGAGTCGACTAAAACTGTGTTCCAGAAAAAGGTTACGTTTCAAGTAAAAGGGTTAGTCGACTAATCCCTAGGTCAAGTCGACTAATCGTGGTCAGAAAACAGCGTACAGAACAGAATTTGAAGTTGTGTTGGATGATCAAAAAGTGTGATTTTGAAGCTACAAATGTACAAGATAAGTAGATACAAGTATGCTAAGAAGTTTACAAGTCTTGGTGAGTAAAATACTCACTTAGATCGGTTAATCGAAGCTCTATGAACTCGAAATGGTTGTGGTCGACGATATCACCAAGAACGATCCCAAATCAAAAGTTGATGTTGCTTGAGATGGAGATGATGACCTTGGAGATGACCTTGGAGTTGACCTTGGAGATGTTTTGGAGTTGGTGGTTGAGCTTGAGATGAAGATGAAGTCTTGTGGAGGAGATTTCTTTGGTGAGGTGAAGTAAAAAGAAGGGTTAGAAATGAAAAGGGAAGTTTATATAAGATTGGGATTTTGTGAAGGAGGTGCAATTAGTGTAGAAAAGAGGGGGTTTTGTGTAAATAGGGGGAGGGTGAGGTGTCCCTCATTTGGCCACTTGGCCGGCCATGGGAGAGAGAGAGAAAGAGGGGTAATAATGAGGGAGTTGGTGGAATTGTGTGGAGTTGGAATTTTTGGAAAATTGGAAAATTAAAAAAGGCTTGGCTTGTGGAGGAAGGAAAGAATTAAAGAAAAGGAAAAAGGAAAAAGGAAAAGAAATTGTGAGAGAAGATATTTTCTTGGAATCAAGAAATGAAACTGTTGAAAAGACTGATACCCAGGTTTATGTCGAGGATGCGAAAAACATTTCGGAAAATGCCGGAATCGTCCGAAATTCAAGTATCTCGGAACGACCCGAAATAATTATCAAAAATCAAGAATATTATATTAAGAAACATAGTGAAATCCGTTTTAAGAAATACTTTATAGTTTTAAAACTAAAAATCCCGGAACCAATTATCTACCGACTCCGGTGGAATTTTCATAAATTTATAAAATCCTCAGAAAAAGCATTTAGGTAGGAAATGTAATTCTAAGACATAATGTCTAAAGACCCATCTAGAAATTCTAAACCGTTTGTAAATTAAAAATCCAGGGATCGGTCAGCGGCACTGGCCGACACCGGTTTAGAAGAAATTCCTTTTAATTCAGGAAAAATTCAGAAAATCATAGAAAATCTAATATTTTGAAAAATAATATTTGAAACTGAAATCGGTTAAATACAGAAGGTAAAACGAAAAATACGATCGAAAAACTGAATACGCAACTAAGTACGTATTCCAGGAACGGGGTATTACACAAACTATCAACACTTTTCTTCAAAACGAGTATATCATTTTCTATGCTAGAAGACAAAGTGGAACATGCTATAGGAGTGCAAGAAGTAGAAGCTACATTAGCATGACAAACATGAATATCAATCTCATTTTGTAAAGATTTATTTTTAATCAAAACCAAATCCAATTCTTTTGTAATTGAATCAATTTTATTTTTCAAAGTAAGATTTTCTTTGAAAACAAGATCCAATCTAGAAGACAAAACCTCATTGTGTTCTACAACATCATCAAAATCATTTTTGTTTTTCAAATCTTCAATCTCTTTAAGTGCAAGTTCAAGTTGAGATTGTAGTGAGTCACGTTCACTAGTGATCTCTTCTTTCTCTTGCAAAACCGATTCAAAAGTTGAACATAAATCCTTTAATTCTTCTTTTAAGTCAAAATGTTTCTTTTTCAAAATCTCATGTTTTTCCATAAAATTTTTAAGTTTAGAAGCAAGGTCAACATTCAAATTTTGAACCTCAAAACAACCATGGTAATATGAACTAGAGCTATCATCTATTTGAGTGTCCGATTGTACCTCATGGGAGTTATTCCCATATGCCATAAATCCACGCTCTTCGGATACGTCTCTCTTAGATCTCCTCATCTTGTTGATAATCACGGGTAGCTCGGGAGAAGTCAATATGCTCCAAACTGCAAAAGCGGAATCATATCGATCAAAAATAGGTAAAAGATGTTCATTTAAAGATGCTTTAAGTGCCCTAAGTGCAAGTGCATTGGCCTTCTTATGCTTGCTACTATTAGGGAGGGTTTCTATAGTAATGGCTTGATAAGCTAGATGACCTAGTGTTTTTATATGCCTAGTCATGTCCACCTTCCAAGCATCAAGTCTAAAATGGTCAAACATGGGAGGACTAGCCATGAGTGCAACTATATGTGTGCAAATGAACAATGCAAATGAAGATTAGCAAACCAAGATCACACTCCTAGGTGGTTAAACCTAAATATCAGGAGCGCTAGCTCTGATACCAATTGAAAAGTCACCTAGAGGGGGGGTGAATAGGTGACAATGCTAATCTAAGGAACTAAATGCGGAATTTAAAAACTTAATGCAAATTACACTCAAGTGTGATCAACAAATGATGCACACACAACCAAGCCAAGCAAATATGAATGCACAATATAAATAATTGCAAGGCACAAAGTAAAGAGAGAGAGATAGAGAGCCAATAGATCAAACGCAAACACAAGGATATGTTATCGAGGTTCGAGCACCCAGCTCTACATCCCCGCCTTCGACACACGAAGGATTTCCACTAGCTCGTCCACCTAGGACCCTTTACAAAGAGTACCCAACTCCTCTCTTTACAACCTCCTCCTTGAGGCACAAATCCAAGTCAACCAACACAACCTCCTCCTTGAGGCAAACTCCAACAATCACAACCTCCTCTTTGAGGCAAATTCCAAACCAATACAACAAACTCCCAATCACCAACCAATACAAGGATCACCTCTCAACTAGAGGGATACAACCCAAAGCACAAAGCTAAGAAAAGATTGGGTTACAACTTGGTGGTCACAACAACAACCACAAACAACTTCTTCTTCCCACACAAATATCCTATAGATATAGATAGTAGATTTTTGCTCAAGTGTGGAGAAAACCAAGGGATATGAAACCAGCAACTCAAAGAAAATCTTTTGGGAAACAAATGAAATCAAGATATAGAAGTTCAAACAAAAGTTTTTCCCAAAATCCCTTTTCTTTGGTTTTTCAAACCCTAATCAAAAACACAAAAGATTGTTCACTTTGAATCCAAAAACCTATTTTGATTGCAGCAAAAACACCAGAGAGATAGAAAATTTTAGCCCAAAAAATTCTTAGAGAAAAACTCTCTCAAATGGAGTATTTATAGGCAATTTAGAAAACTAGCCGTTTACAGAATTTTTGCCAGAAATAGCCTTCCGGTCGACCGGCCCGGTCGACCGTCCAACGGTCAATTTTTGACCGTTGGCAACTAGCGGTCGACCGGCCCGGTCGACCGAATAATCCCGAGAGCAGATTTCTGCTCCGGTCGACCGTCCCGGTCGACCGCTGACTGTGCCAGAAACGTGCACAGGTTTGTGCACGTCGTCGGTCGACCGTGACGGTCGACCGGCTACATGCGGTCGACCGATACGGTCGACCGGACTAGCCTGGCAGGCAGCAAATGGGTCAGAAAACTGAGGTAAAAAATATTCCAATAAATCCCACAAAATCTCTAAAATTTCACAAAAATAGTTTTATCATTTTATATTGAAATACAAACTTGTGTTAAAAATCCTAACACAAATTTCAAACATATTAGACTATTTTTATGTCATAGAAATTTTGCCAAAAACCAAAAACCGTATTTTCTAAAACCTTGTATTTTGAATAGAAAATACACATTGTCTAAAACTCATCCATGATACAAAAATATGATATTTAAACACTTTGAAGCATATTGTATATGAATAGAAATTCAATATACAAGAAACATATATATATATCATGATTTTTGTCATTAAGTCCAAAAATATGTTTTGTTGTAAATACCAAAACATAAAACACATGGAATAGATTTATCAAACAAAGTTTGTCTAAACAATTGAAGCATGCATGTATATAGAACAAATCTAATATACATAAACCATGTAAACTTGTTTTGATAAAAAATCTATTCATGAAAACCAAGATCGGTTAAACCTAAAACTTAAAACCAATATTCAAAACGTGAAACATGTGTGTTGTGAACTTGAGCTTATCATACTATACTAATCTTTACAATTAAGATCTAAACCCAAACTAAAACTATGGATACCTAAGTCTTCTTGTAGAGCGCAATCTCCAAGTTGACTCGATCCAAAAACTCTTGATTCACCGAGCAAGTGCAATGTATGATCTTAGATGTGCGGGCTCTTGAATCAACATGTGCAAGCTTCCAATTCATCTTGTTGAAGCTAAACACCAACTAATATCTTGGTTAATGATCTGAAACTTAAACATCACAAGATAATTAGTACACATAACTACATGAGTTAATCATCATCAAAACTAGAGTGGAAGGCCTTTGGGCCAACAAATAAGGCACCAAGTCCTCATGGCGGACTTTGTATTCGCCTTTAACCTGATTGATGATCAGTTTTGAATCGCCATAGGCTTCAAGGTAGCGTACCCCCATTCCATGAGCGAGCTGAAGACCAATGAGCAGAGCATTATATTCTGCTACATTGTTGGAGCATGATTCTGTCAAAGAAAATGCTCTGGGCAGGACATGATTCTGTGGGGAGATAAACACAACCCCCACTCCGGCAATAATCTTGCCTTTAGGGCCCATTCACGATGCTCCATCAAAGAACATCTGCCATACTTCCTCTTCTGAGGTTGCATTAGACTCGAAGACCTCATCAGGGATGTCTTCGTGAAGCTTTGAATGTTCCGGAACTGGATGAGCAGCCAAGAACTCTGCAAGGGCCTGTCCTTTAACCGCCTTCTGAGGGGTGAAGATCATGTCGTATTGAGACAATAAAAGTGCCCACTTAGCCAATCTTGAATTCAATGATCCTGGCTTCGTCATAAGAAGACGCAATGGGTTTACTCTGGAGATGACATGTATGGTCTGGCCGACCAAATAATGTCGTGTCTTCTGAACAGCGAAGACGAGAGCTAAACACTCTTTCTCGATAGGGTTGTAGCGAGATTCCTCTCCTATGAGAGTTCTGCTCAGATAATAGATGGCCTGCTCGTGGCCATTGTCGTCCTTTTGAGCAAGGAGGGCACCAAGAGAGTAGTCCAGAGCTTTTACATAAAGCAAAAAATGGTTTCCCTGATGTAGGGGCCACTAAGACTGGAGGTTTTGTGAGGTACCTCTTGATGTCTTCATAAGCTTCCTGGCAAGCTTGATCCCATACGAAGGAAGCACCCTTTTTCATGAGTCGGGTGAACGGCTGACAGCGGCCTGAGAGATTTGCAATGAATCTTCTGATATAAGCCAGCCTGCCTTACAAGCCTCTAAGCTCTTTGAGATTCCTCGGTGGATGCATGCTCTGAATGGCTTTGACTTTGTCTGGGTCAAGATGAATCCCTTTTGATGTGACAATAAACCCAAGGAACTTGCCACTTGACACTCCCAAGAAGGATTTTGTCGGGTTCATTTTCAGTTGATGAGCCCGCATTATGTCGAACATCGTCCTCAGGTCGCGAAGATGTTCATTCTTGTTGCGACTTTTGACGGCAATGTCGTCGACATAGCACTCCACCGTTTTTCGGAGATGATCGCGGAAGATTGTACTCATTGCCCGCTGATAGGTTGCTCCGGCGTTCTTCAGTCCGAAGGGCATTACAGTGTAGCAGTATACCCCCAATGGTGTTCGGAACGAAGTATGCTTCTCGTCGTCGGGATACATTTTAATCTGGTTGTATCCTGAAAAGCCGTCCATGAAAGACATCTTTTCGAATCCACATGTGTTGTCAATCATGACGTCGGTGATGGGTAGTGGGAATTCGTCTTTGGGACAGGCCGTATTGAGATCACGGTAGTCGATGCAGATCCGTATTTTCCCGTTCTTCTTGAGGACGGGGACGATGTTAGCTACCCAATCTGGATGTTGTTCCTCCCGGATGAAGCCACATGCAATGAGCTTGTGAACTTCGACTTCAATAGCTTCCATAATGTTCGGGCGAAACCGACGTTGTTGCTGCTTGACTGGCTTGACGTCAGGCTTGATGTTTAGACGGTGCATAGCGACCTGTGGATCAAGTCCGGGCATATCTTCGTAGCTCCACGCGAAGACGTCTATATACTCTCTTACGAGTATTATCAATTCTTCCCTTTCCGTAAGTGATAGGCTTTCACTTATAAAGATGGGTTTGGGATGGTCTTGACTACCCAAGTTGACTTGCATCACCTTGTCTTCAGTAGGTGGTTCGCGCGATTCGAATCGCTTTTCCCATTGAAGGTCTAATTGCTGGGCCCATGGCTCCTCATCAATAGCTTCTGCGGGCTCCAATTGACTGCTTGAGGTCATATTGACGGTGAGGTTTTTGAACATTCTTCCTATACTGACATCTGATTCCCACTTGGAGGATGAGGCTGAATGTGATGGGATCGGTTCGTCGTCTTTGAATTGAACCGTTGCTGACGATGTGGGTGTAACATACCCTAACCCCCTGCGTGTACTATCATAGTAATTTGCAGGCTTCCCTTTAGGCACGAAGTTCCGCATCAAACCGCGCCTTCCTTTTCCAAAATTCAGGCCTTCTCCATGCTTCAAGTCGTACCCCATTTTCTTCATAATATGGCGCGCTGGCCGCGCGTAATGAAAGAATTGTGGAGTGTCTGAGTTTGAACTTGAATCTGCGACCGCGGGTCCCCGTGGTTGGGTTCTACCGAAGATTATCGGTAACTGACCTTCTTTGGATGGCGGGATCACCAAGACGGCTCCTTCTGCGGATTCCATGGGCGTACTGGACGCACTTGGCTTGTGTAAAGGCATGTGCAGAGAGCTATCCGTAATGGATTCAAATAGCCCAACAGTTGCAGGATAATCAAAAGAAATATTGTCATTAATTACCCATTCACCTTCATCCTCTGAAGGAGTATTACATAGGGGATTATTGAGACATGCTATAATTGGTTCACCGATCAGAATGGCTGGCATGCCTGTTTCGGATTCTGAATCTGCCTCATTGCCACTTTCATCATCATCTGGCAATGGTTCCTTAGGTGTTTCACCGGCCTCTTGATACAGGAGAGCGTCAGTGAAGTAGTTTTCCACCCCTTTGAATGGTTGCTTCTCAGCAAAGACAGTTCGTACTGTCGCATCACCTTCAACATATTTGAAGCATTGGTGGAGAGTAGAGGGAACGATCCAGTTGGCATGGATCCATGGCTGTCCCAGCAGCAGGTTATATGATGTGTCAGCATCAATGACATAGCACGTCACTTCTAACTTCAGGCTCCCAATTCTGCAACGGAGTCGAATTTTCCCCAGTGGATGACTGCTCCCGGCGTTGAAACCGTATATTGTAGTAGTGGTTGCGGACAACCTGTACAGCGGTATGCCGAGGAAGTAGAGAAGCCTTTTGGGGATGATGCTGAGTGCGGACCCCGGATCGACTTGTATTCTTTCAATGCACGTTGAACCGATATATCCGGTGTAGTACAGAGGTCGATCGTGCTTGTTGTCTTTGAGAAGCATATCTTCCACCGTGAATGTAATAGCAGGCACCTTGGATTGTGTATGATGACATTCTGGGCAAGGAGACTGAGCGTCATCGTTAGGGACTTCAGGCATGCATGTCAGAAAGGATTCTGAATTGGCTAGCGCATCCCTGAGTGCTTCTCTTGTCTCTTTTGAGAGGCGAAGAAGCTCGTGTATAGTGATACGAGCTGGGATATTGGCCAGCTGAGCCAATATGTCAAAGCGAAAGGGCGTATCAAACCCTTGGCCTGGTGGTTTCTTCAACACGTGGTCGAATCGTACCTCCTTAGTCTCTCTTTTCCCTTGGTTGGGATCGAAGCGGATGCTGGTACTTGTACTGACGTCGTTTGCTGTTGTGTCTCGTCAGTAGACTTTTCATACTGCCTCAAGTATGATTTTTCGGATCGGGTGCCCGTCTGTTGAGGCGCATCGGCTTGCGCCTTACAAGCAAGCTTTTCTCCTTCTGAATCACTGAGGGAAGCTGATGTAAAGTTCCCATCGTCTGGCAGGATGGAAATAACATTGCAAGATTTGCCCTTTGAGTTGGGCTGCTTTGAATCCCGTTGTACGTCTTGGACGAGGTCCGGGTGTACCCACATGACTTCTCCTGTCTCCAATGTTAAGGGAACAAGACCCTTATTGTTTTGAGCTGTAGCTGGAAGATGCTTGACTTCCAACCGTGGCGCAGGGACTGAATAAGTCCCGTCAGGAACTGTGACCTTCGGAGCTTTGCCGAACTCAAGAGTCACCATATTGGCGGTGACTTTCTTCTGTTCTGTCTTTAATGTCAGAACCCCGGCATCGATCAGGGCTTGTATTCTGTCCTTGAGGACATAACACTTGTCAGTAGGATGGTGAATCCTCCTGTGGTAGAGGCAGTATTTAGGGTCGTTTGTGCGTCCTATCTCATTGGGACGCCGAGCATCTGGCAGTTTCATTTTGTTCCCTTTGTGGAGCAGATGGAATATCGTGACCACCTGATCGTCTTTGAAGGAGTACTGCTTTGGAGGGAACTTAGGCTCCTGATTGTTGAAGCCACTCTTCTTGGCCTTCGACTGCACATCTCCGGATAACCCCACAGACATAGTCTCTTTGCCTTTAGCTTGAGAAGATTGCGGTAGGTCGCTACGCCCTTTGTTGTTCACACCCCATTTGCCTCTAGGGGCGGATGGTTCGAACTTTTTAGCCAACTTCTCGGCTATCTCAGCTTGTTCGACCAATTCCTTCCAAGTGTGGGCTTTGACAGCCCCCATGTGAACTTCCACTTGGTCTAAGAAGTTGTGTCTGCATGTCTGTAAGAGCATGGGTAGTGGCATCCCTGCTGGGCACATCAAGGATAAATTTCTGAACCGTTCAATGTAGTCACGGACAGATTCGCCCTTCCTCTGCACAGTGGAGAGGAGCTTGTCCATGGTCACTTCGGTATCGTCCTCATAGAAACGAGAGAGGAACCGAGTTTCCAGATCGATCCAAGAGTTGATAGAGCCCGGGGGAAGACTTCGGAACCAATCAAATGCCACCCCCTTTAAGGTGCCAATGAACAGCCTAGCCATGATGGCGTCGTTGCTTATAACATTACCAGTCTGAGACCGGAAGTAGTAGATGTGCTGATTTGGTGAACTCTTACCATCATATGTATGCAACGTTGGTGGTTTGAACTTCGGTGGATTTGGCACCGAATCCCACTCCAGCGGATAAGGACGGACTGCCCCTACCTTCTTTAATTCATCCCTCTGAGCTAGGGATGCGATTTGAGCCTGGAGGCCCTTGAGGACTTCGGCGTCTAAGGAAGAACCCTCCTTTGATTTCTCCGGCTTTGGTTGCTCATTGCTGAAGTGTTCTTCCTCATCGTGATTGCTCCCGGCATCATTGTTGTTCCGGTTACTGAGGAGTTGTGCGAGCATCTGTTGAATATTGTCCAGAGCCTCTTGCTGGGTTCTGGAAGTTTGCTCCTGAGCTTCCAAACGTCGACGAAGGTCGTCGTTAGCATTATCAGCCATATTGACTGATGCTCTATCGTTCGCACTGAGCTAACTGTCGCCGAAGAGGCGTACCCACTGTCTTCATCTTCTTCATCCGATGGCTGGAGTGATCTCCTGGGTTCTGGCGAGGCTAGGTCCGTCGAGGAAGAAGGCTGTTCATAATTGTAGGGTATCGCCACCCTGGATCTGGTGTTTCGGAAAACACCTTCCTCATGCACCAAGACTTCGCCTAAGCCTGGGCTGTAATCTGGATCTGGGGACTCTCGTCCTCTTCCGGTCATGTTGACGGATGCAGAGGGTAGATCTCGTGAGATGCTCCTTTTGCGGTGTTTCCCCGGAGCCTGTACCGATAGTCGATCAAAGACTGACCGTCGTCTTGGAGGCGTGGCAGGGATCGGTCCCAGCTGGCAATGGACCGAGTGGAGTGTCACCAGCTGACATCCCACTTGTTGACAACAGGGGGAAGAGGTTTGTCTATCCGTCAACAATTTCCTCAAATCAGACCCAGTTGGGTTTCTGCAATCGAGTACAAAGGCTCTTTTGGATCGCACATAGGACGATGTCCTGCTTCTTTTATCCCTGCAGAAGGGATTAGCACTGAATAGTGCTTTGGTTCTAGCCTCGCCATAAAGCGAGAGCTTAGTGCTCGACGCACTGGAAAGCGGAGCGCGCTGTGGAGCTTTACCCGCTATGCTGCTGCGAAGGCAATTAGCCTTAGATAGTACTTTGGCTTCAGCTTCGCGGTCATGGACCCTGCGCGTACGCTGTGGTACGGTAGCTTCGCTCGTGAGAACGAGGCCGGCGCAAGGCATTGCTGCTCTTGAATTGGACGACGGTATGATTGCCGTCGTATCTTTATGATTGGAGCAGACAGGCATCCTGCCTTTTTCTTTGCGAGAGAGGCGCGGTTTAGGCGTAGCTACGCCTGAAGCTTCGGTTGAAGACTTCTGTTTAGGCTTCCATACCCGCCTTGGCAGAGGAGACTTAGGTTCGCAGGGAACCTGATTAGCCACACGCGAGGCTGAGGGGTGTTGGCAGAATTCTGCTTCCGGTTTCTGATTTGAAACCTTGGCCGTGAAAACCTTCCTATGCTTCCGTGCTCGAAGCATTGGGCCACCCCCAGAGAGGACTTCTTCAAATCTTGCTTGATCGAACTGAACCACCAAGTTCTCACAAGTAAAGGAATCAGACTGCGGACGTGCTTCCTTGTTGCGCCAAATAATCGCAGTAGGTTCGTAGAGAACCTTTTCAGTCTCCGCAGAGACTTTCCTTGAAGATTTAGCCAGAGAAGCTCTGGCTGCACCGGCTTTTCTGAATTCAGAGTTAGACCCGAAGGTCTTTTCGTCGCATTGCGACACTTGATTCTCGGCAGTGGAGAATTTCTTCCCCAGCGGAGTCGCCATCTTGTTTTCCATTATGTTTGCAAAGGGGAAAACTTACAAAAAAAAGGTTTAAGGAGCTAAATTACAAGTATTCTTAAAAAGATTACAAGTAGATCTCCTCAGAGATTCTGGAGAAGTGTGCCGATAGGAGTCTGGTCAGCGCGCGACCACTTTGTCCCTTTGACGATGCGAGCGATTAGATTCCCTTCTCGCCTGGTTCGGGGAATCAGAGAACAGAAGGTTGGTAGAACCCTCTTGCTGCTTCTCAAAATCGCCTTCAATAAGGAATTCCTTCTCGCCTGGTTCTGGAGATTCCTTGAGAAGAAGGACGATGTTAGGGTATCAACACCCTGGCTAGAGAAAGCAATTCTCTAAAAGGTCTCTGAATTCGAGAGCGCACGGTGCGTCGTGAAGAAGCCTCTGCTTGTGGAGTCCTCTTTTCGTCTTCGATCGATCCTTTTTCCTTGTACCCCTGGCGGGTTATTTATAGGGAGAGCAAGGGTATAATCATCCCTTGAAGATATGGAAACAGATTGAATCAAATCTGTTTAAATCTGGAAAGTAGCCTTGCTGTGAGGCTAGGATCAGCTTCTGCGAAGCTAGAATTGGCAGGTCGGTGGACCTTCTCGATCTGTTTTGATCCTTTCCATATCGTTGGAGGATTTTCCCTGATCTTCTTACTCGTTTTAGAAGAGTCAAGAGATTGTGGCAATCAACTGCCAAATTTGATCTCTGATTTGATCTTGATTGGATTTGATCTAATTGGATCCGATCTCATCTGGAGATTTGATTGGTCAAAGGTTGACCATAGCAGACCAATGGTGGCGCTGCCCGCATTGAGCTCATAGCGGAGCTAGAGACGGTTTCTGGCGAAGTCCGAAAGAAAACCCTTTGGCGGTTGGAAGTCCTCTATGGCAAAGTTGCGAGTTAGCTTCCTGGCGAGGCTTTGGATGGCTTCGAGGCGAAGTCGAGTGATATTAGCCTCTCAAGCGAGGCTATCCCTTTGGGCTCGTGCGATGCTAAGTGCTAGCATCTTAGACCTGCTGAGGTCTGTTTAGAAACAATCCGGGTTCACTGTCTGCTTGCTGGATCAGTGGAGTCCAAGTTGCTTCCTTGTCCCTCAGAGATGGGTGAAAATTGGTCTTCAGCTTGTCTGTCACTTGTCTTTTGTAAATGTCAACAAGTTTAGACATTGTTCGGACCAACAAGAATCTTGTCTTTTTTAAGTGTCAACATGTGTAAACAAGATAAGTGTGCAAATGCAAATGATAGATTAGCAACCAAGATCACACTCCTAGGTGGTTAAACCAAATATCAGGAGCGTAGGCTCTGATACCAATTGAAAGTACACCCAGAGGGGGGTGAATAGGTGTACCGCTAATCTATTGGACAATAATGCGGAATTTAAATACTTAATGCAAACTAAAAGCAACACACTTCGTGTAACCAACGAGTGTAGCCGAATTCCCGGTGAAGGGCTCTGGACTAACTCCTCTTGATTCCTCTGAATAAGAGTTGAGGTACTATATGAAGCTCTCGTGGTTAAACACAAGTGAGGCACACACAAACAAGCCAAGCATATAATGAATGAGCAATATGAAATGATGCAAGGCACAAATAAAAAAGAGAGTTAGAGTCAATGGATCAAACGCAAACACCGAGATTTGTTTCGAGGTTCGAGCACCCAGCTATACGTCCCCACCTTTACACAGAAGGATTTCCAATCCACTAACTTGTCCACACAGGACTCCCACACAAGGAACCTCCACTGAGGATTTGGGACAATAAAATAACCGGGAGTACACAACTCCTCTCTTTACAAACACAACCTCTATACTTAGAGGTTAGGCACAAAGCCACCACAAAACTCAATCAACCTACAAATGAGGGATGGGCACAAAGCCAACAACCAATCAACCTCTCACTAGAGGGATAGGGCACAAAGCCACCACTCAAAAATTAACCTCTACCTAAGAGGGATAACACAAAGTAGGAGGGTTTACAACTTGGTGATCAAAAGACCACAAACCAATTCTTTTCCACTAAAATAAGGATCCTATAGAGAGGATAGAATGATAAGCTCAAGTGTGGAAAACCAAAGAGTTTGGAAATCAAAAACTCAAAGAAAAACTCTAGGGAAAAACTCTAGATAGAATTGAAAGTGAAGATCAAACCAATTCCCAAAGAATTTTCTTTTCAAATGATTTTTCAACCCTTTTAAAAACAAGATAAAGATCAAATCTTTAAGTACTAAAAACTCTTTAAAAACTTACTGGAAGATGTAAATTTTTTCTCTAAAAATTCTACCTCAAAACACCCAAGAGATGGGGTATATAAAGGCCTCAACAAAAACTAGTCGTTGGCAGCTGACTAGGCCCAGAATGGCCTTCCGGTCGACCGGCCAACGGTCAAAAAAATGACCGTTGAGCCTTCCGGTCGACCGCCTGGTCGACCGGGCCCTGAACCAGAGAGCAACGGCTCTCTGGCCGGTCGACCGCCCGGTCGACCGGGGCAACCCGAGACTGGGTTGCCTTCAGTCGGTCGACCGGCCCAAGGGATGGCTGCGTGCACGTTTGTGTGCACGTCCGGTCGACTGATCCGGTCGACCGGCTCCTGGTCCGGTCGACCGCCAGGGCCTGACAGTTCTGTTAAGGGATTTTAAAACTTGGTTTTTATTTATCTATTAAATCCCATAAATCTTCTAAAAATCCACAAAAATAGTTTTAGTATAATACTTTGATATACAAACATGTGTGAAAAATTTCAACACATATTTCAAACAATTTGAACCATTTTTGTGACTTAGAAATTTTGCTGAAAATCAAAACCCGTATTTTCCAAAACTTGGATTTTTGAAATGGAAATTCGTTTTGTCCAAAACTCATCCAAATACAAAAATATGATATTTAAACAACTTGAAGCATATAGTATATGGATATAATCCAATATACATGAAAGATATATATATCAATGTTTTTTACTATAATTCCAAAAATATGTTTTGTTAAAATACCAAAACTCCAAACTTCATGAAATAGACTATCAAACTAAGTTTGTTTAAATAGTTGAAGCATACATGTATATGTAGAACAAATCTAATATACATTAAACCATGTAAACTTGTTGATTCTATCTATTCATGAAAACCAAGATCGGTTAAACCAAAAACCGAAAACCAATAAACATGAAACTTAAAACAAACACGTGTGTGTATTGTGAACTTGAGCATACCACACTATCTAATCTTTACACATGGATCTAAAACATAAACTAAACTATATACCGAAGTCTTCTTGATGAACTCCGTCTTCAAGTCGACTCGATCCAAACCGTGATTCATCGAGCTTGACTCCAACGAGTGCTAGATATGAACTTTGACGCTCGGGCTCTTGAATCACCATGTGAAAGCTCCAAATCATCTTTGTTGAAGCTAATCACCTACTAATATCTTGCTTAAGTATCTGAAACTAAACATCACAAGATTATTAGTAAATTATAACTACATGAGTTAATCATCATCAAAACTAGAGTGGAAGGCCTCTGGGCCAACAGTATATTGTTAACGTGACAACCAGAAAAGTCCACTAAAGACTGAGTGGGACTCAGAAAACTCGCTGGGGAGCTAGGAAGTGAATCCCATAAAAGATCATATGTCAGAGGTGTAATATTAACGTGACAAAAAGATATGCATGCCAGAGGTGTAGTGTTAAACTTAGCATGGAAAGGTCTCGCTTTCACTGAGAAAATCGAGAGGATCACTGTCATAGGTTTAATGTTAACTTAACAGCGAAATGGATGCCAGAGGTGTAGTGTTAAACATAGTATGGAAAGATCTCATTTTCACTGAGAAAATCGAGAAGATCACTGTCATAGGTTTAATGTTAACTTAACAGCGAAATGGATGCGCGGTATGAGCGATTTTGGTCAAAAGTGTAGTATTAACTTGACTGAGAAATTCATTTACTGTTAGAGGTGTTTGAACATACAGTAATTCGAGTGGATCTGTCGTTCTTTGTATGTAGTCTTACCATTCCATGGATGAGAATTGGTAAGTGATTTTGGAGAGGGAATCAAATGGGAACAGGTCCCTTAGGATTTTAGCAAATCCACAGCTGTCAACGGGTTTGATATGCCTTTACCAACTACCGTTTGAGTCGGGCTAGCCATGCTATTCCCCTCAGCATGATGAGTTGTCGAGAACTTATGTTGGGCTTAAAGGCCAACATTTTCCTCTAGCCTTATTCACCGAAGGCTCCAGATCGTGTCACATAAAGTGAACATTTCTGTATTTCACTGGTGACCTCTAAAATCTCACTGGAGATTAAAGAGTTAAGTCTAAACTTCATGGGAAATTTGTCGGGTAGATCGACATTTCTCGTGGAGCGTCACCTTTCATTCATCAAGACTTTGGTTCTCAGTTGATCTTCGTGTCTAGATATGGAGTACAAGCTTCACAGGAAATATATCGAGTAAATCGAGATTCCTCGTGGAGTTTCACTTTTGTTCGTCATAATCAAGACTTCAGTCACAGCTAATAATCGAATCTGAACATGAATGTGGAAACATTAGAAAGGTCCTGCAAGGATGCATCACGAACCTTCTTCGATGAATTCGACTCGTTCAAGATCGTCGTGAAGCCGAATTGATTTGCCAACAGAAGAAATGCAGAGATGGTTGAAATTGATTCCACCTGTGGAAAGGGACTCCTTGAGGAGAGAAACAGTGAGACGAGTCCGACTTGATGATCAGAGGTGTAATGTTAACATGATCACGCATAGTACTTCTTTGATCAGAGGTATAGTGTTAACGTGATCATGGATAGCACTTGTCGTTGATTGGCATCAGGAGCGTGTCACCGTTTGGATTCACTAGGCGATAAGATCCACTCGAGTAGACTGCCTTTACTACGAAAGGTTGTCCTCATTTGGTTGGTGGAATGACATATTCCAACCCCCTGCGCGTTTTCCGACGTTGTTGGCTGTTATGTCTCATCGGGGTCTGGTTGTACTGTCGCAAGTTATTTTCCAGACCTAGTGCTGTCGGCTATCGGTTGTCTCCTCTTCAGAACTGCTGAGAGAAGTGGATGGTGCGGTGCATCTGCTAGAGAGATATTGCAAGACTTGCCTTTAGCTTTGAACTGACTTGAGTCCCATTGCTTTAGTCGTTGATGGAATAAGACCCATGGCTTTCGGAAGTAGAGTTGACTACCTCCATACTCCCTTTCAGGATAGGAGTTAGGCAGTGGCCTTTTTATGTTCTGACTTCAGAGTCAAAACACCTGCTTCGATCAGTGCTTGGATTTTGTCTTTAAGGACATTGCACCTGCAAGTAGGATGATGAACCATCCTATGGAAAAGACAATAGTTGGGATCATTCGTTCGTCTCACTTCGTCTGGGCGTCTAGCCTCTGGTAACTTGAGCTTGTTGCCTTTGTTGAGCAAGTGAAAAAGTGTCACTACATGCTCATCTTTGAAGGAGTATTGTCTTTGATACTTCGAAGTCCTGTTGGAATTACCTTTCTTTGATCGAGTTCCTCTATATATTTCCAATGCTGATGTATCAGAAGATTCAGCTGTGTCATAGCTTTTATTGTTGATTCCCACCTGCTTTTGGGGGTCTCAAACTTTTTAGCTGATTTTTCAGCTATCTCGGCTTGTTCAATAAGCTCCTTCCAAGTGTGAGCTTTGACGGCTCCCATGCGAATTTCTACTTAGTCAAAGAAGTTGTGCATGCATGTCTGTAAGAGCATGGGTAATGACATCCCTGCTGGGCACATCAGAGACAAGTTTTTGAACCGCTCAATGTAGTCACGGACAGATTCGCCCTTCTTCTGTATGGTAGAGAGGAGTTTGTCCATGGTTACCTCGGTATCGTCCTCATAGAAACGAGAAAGAAATCAGGTTTCCAGGTCGATCCAGGAATTGACAGAGCCCGGAGGAAGACTTCGGAACCAGTCAAATGCTACCCCCTTTAAGGTGCCAATGAACAGTCTGGCCATGATAGCATCATTGTCTATAACATTACCGGTCTGAGACTGGAAATAGTAGATGTGCTGGTTTGGCGAGCTCTTACCATCATACGTATGTAACGTTGGTGGTTTGAACTTTGGTGGGTATGGCACTGAATCCCATTCCAGCGGGTAAAGATGGACTGCCCCTACTTTCTTTAACTCATCCCTCTGAGTTAGGGATGCGATTTGAGCTTGAATACCTTTAAGAACTTCAGCGTCTAAAGAAGAACCCTTCTTTGACTTCTCCCGTCCTTGGCTGTTCATTACTAAGATGTTCTTCCTCATCATGGTTACTCCCGGTATCATTGTTATTCTGGTTATTAAGGAGTTGAGCGAGCATCTGTTGAATGTTGTCCAAAGCTTCTTGCTGGGTCTTGGAAGTTTGCTCCTGAGCTTCCAACCGTCGACGAAGGTCATCATTACCGTTATCAGCCATATTCACTGATACTCTATCCGTTCGTACTGAGCTAACTGTTGCTGAAGAGGCATACCCACTGTCTTCGTCCTCCTCATCCGACCATTGGACTAATCCTTTCATTGATTTTGGTGAGGTTACTGCAGTTGAAGAAGATGGCTGTTCATAATTGTAGGGTATTGCAACCCTAGATCTGGTGTTTGGAAGACACCTTCTTCATGTACCAAGACTTCGCCAAGGCCTGGGCTATAATCCGGATCTGGGGAACTGTAAGGAGTGTCGTGCGACGCTCGTCTGCCCCTACGCAGCTCTCGTCCCCTTCCGATCATGTTAACGGATGCAGAGGGCAGATCTCGCGATGTACTCCTTTTGCGATATTTTACCGGAGCTTGCACTGACAGTCGATCAAAAACTAATCGTCGGCCTGGAGGAGTGGCGGGGATTGGTCCTAGCCGGCAATGGACTGAGTGGACTGTCACCAATTGACATCCCACTTGTTGACAACATGAGGAAGAAGTTTGGAAAGATTCCGACTTCTGTTTGCTTGTCAAGAATTCCCGCAAGTCAGACCCAGTCGGGCCTAATCGATTCAGCGCAGAGGCTCTGTTGGGTTGCACATAGGACGATGTCCTGTTCTTTTCATCACCGCAGAGGTAATTAGCAGTAAATAGTGCTTTAGCTCTAACTTCGCGGCTAAGAACCTTGGGAATGTCCTTGGGTGCTGAAGCTGCATAAGCACCGCTATCAACACTTAGGGACGATCCCTTAGCTCTGCTGCGAATAGTGCTTGATAAACTGGGAAGCGAAGCACGTTGTGGTGCTTTATCCGCTATGTTGCTGCGAAGGTGATTAGCCCTAGATGGTGCTTTGGCTCTCAATTTGCGGCTAAAAGCTTTGGAAATGCCCTCGGGCGCTGAAGCTGCATAAGCACCGCTATCAACACTTAGGGGCAATCCCTTAGCTTCGTTGCGAAGAGCGAGCTTAGTACTTGAAGAACCGGAGAATGAAGCACACTGTGGTGCTTTGGTTCCAGCTTCGCGGCTGTGAACATCATGCGTATCCTGAGGTACTATGTTTGGCACACCATCAGTGGCTTCGCTCATAAGAACGAGACTAGCGCGAGGAGTTACTGCTCCTGAATTAGGCGAAGGCATGGTCGTCGTCGTAACTTCGTGGCTGACAGTCTCGATGAAGCAGGCAGGCATCTTGCCTTTTTCTTCGCGAGAGAGACGAACTTATGGCGTAGCTACACTTGAGGCTTCATACAGAGGCTTCTGCTTTGGCCTCCACATCTGCTTTGAAAAAGGAGACTTAGGTTCGCAGGGAACCTGATTAGTCACACGCGAGGCTGGGAGGTGTCGGAAGGATTCTGCTTCCGGTTTCTGCTCTGAAACCTTGGCCATCGAGACTTTTCTATGCTTTCGTGCATGGAGCATTAGACCACCCTAGAGAGGAATTCTTCTAATTTTCCCTAGTTGAAGTGAACGACTAGGTTTTTGAAGGTAACAGGCTGAAGATTCTGACTCTTGCATTGTGGGCCTGCTTCCTTGTTGCGCCAGAAGACCGTAGTAGGCTCGCAGAGAGCCTCATCTGTCTTCACAGAGACTTGCTTCGAAGACTTAGCCAGAGGGGCTCTGGCTACACCGGCTTCCTTGAATTCAGGAGTAGACCCGATGGTCTGTTCGTCGCATTGCGACACTTGATTCTCAACAGTGGAGAAGTCAATCCCCAGCGGAGTCGCCATCTGGTTTTCCATTGATTTTGCAAAGGGGAAAACTTACAAAAAGGGTCAAGAAGCTAAATTACAAGCAACACAAAAGATTACAAGTAAATCTCCTCTGAGATTCTGTAGAAGTGTGCCGATAGGAATCTGGTCAGCGCGCGACCACTTTGTCCCTTTGACGATGCGATCGATGGGATTCCCTTTTCGCCTGGTTCGGGGAATCGGAGAACAGAAGATTGATAGAACCCTCTTGTTACTTCTCAAACTGCCTCCGCTTGGGAATTCCTTCTCGCCTGATTTCGAAGATTCCTTGAGAGAGAGGAAGGTCTTAGGGTATTAGCACCCTGATTAGAGAAGTGCTCTTTGAATTCTTGGAAGCAAGCGAATAGATCTCTGTTTAGCCATCTCTCTCTGTTTTTCAGCCTCTGTGCCTCTCCGTGCGTCTCTCTGCCCGCCTCTCTCTTCGTATACTCCTGGTGGGCTATTTATAGGGAGAGCAGGGGTATAATTGTCCCTTGAAAATCTGGAAACATATTGAGACAATCTGTTTAAATCTGGAAAGTAGCCTTGCCGCGAGGCTAGAATCAGCTTCTGCGAAGCTAGGAATAGCAGGTAGTGTCGATCTCCTAATCTGTTATGATTCTTCCCAAATAACTGAAAGATCTCCCCTGATCTTTTTACTTGTTTTAGGAGAGTCAAGCGATTATGGCAAACAACTGCCATATTTGATCTCAGATTTGATCTTGATTAGATTTGATCTTGAATAGATTTGATCTTATCTGGAGATTTTATTTGGTCAAAGGTGACCATGAAAAACCCGCAGCGGAGCTGCCGCAACGAGCTCACAGCGGAGTTGGAAGGAGCATCTGGCGAAGTTAGAAGAAAGCTCTTTAGCGGAGCTGGATAAACATCTGTGGCGAAGCTACCGAACATGCTTCTGCGCGGTCGCGTGTGGCTTCGAGCAAAGCTAACTCTCTGCGGAGTTAAATGAGCACTTCAGGCGAAGCTGTAAGTTAGCTTTCTGATAGAGCTTTGAACAGTTCCAAGGCGAAGTTAGACAAACTTAGCCTCTCAGGTGAGGCTATCCCCTCGGGCTCATGCGATGCTAAGTGTTGAGCTAACCTAGCATCTTAGACTTGCTTAGGTCTTTTCAAAGACAATCTAGACTTACTGTCTGCTTCACTGGATCAGTAGAGTCTAAGTTGCTGATTGTCCCTCGGAGATGGGTAAAAACTGGTCGTCAGCTTGTCTACTACTTGTCTTTTATAAATGTCAACAAGTTTAGACATTGTTCAGGCCAGTCAGGAATCTTGTCTTTTTTAGAGTGTCAACAGTTGTCAGATGCAACCCGCGAGTACATACGATAAAGCCAAGTTGCATGCTCAGGCAGTCACACGTGTGCATGATCCAGTAATGTGGTTCAAACATGCAAGTACAGGCAATGACAAGTAACGTAAAGGAAATTAAAGGAACAACAGTAAATCCGGCGTCAAGTACATACTTGTATATCAATAAATCTGAATCAGAAAACATGCATATAAAACAGTGTTGAGAGCTTGAGTACAAATAAACATGCGATAAATACATTAAATATGTGATAATATAAGTATGAACAAAACTAGTTGTATAAGCTCAGATTATAGATTCACGGGGTCGATACGTCAAGGGGATAATCCAAACAAGAAAATCCTTATCTATATACCACATATCCCATGTCGTCATCATCTGAGTTCATACAACTTGAGTTGCCCTCAGAGTAATAGAACTAGAGTGTGTCTGTAGTAATCATTATATCACAGAAATCATATGTCATAAAGTAAGGTGTCAACTTAGAGCATAACACTATAACTGGAGAATATAAAAGTGTCGCATTTTAAGTTATTCAATAATAATAATCAGTACCGTTTGATATTTCAATCGCCTCCCTACCACCGTCTCACATCACTGATAGTCCATACTAGAGTTCGCACTCTAGTAGAACTTACTCGGGTCTGATATGTGTGTACCAAGACCTGATCAAAGGAGAGACCAAATATCACACGTTCCTAATATTATTACTGTTTGGTTGTTTTATGTTATTCATCCGATCTATATGCTTAGATATGTGCTACCGGTACGCATACATCCACTTATGAAAAAGACAAGATATTATTTAAAAACTGATAAATCTGATGGCTCATATTTCTAGTGGGTCCTGTCTCTACCCGGGACTACGGCTCAGGAGTACAGGCTACTACTTTCGGGAATACCGGCTGACACCAGAATCGGTCAAATTTTGATAAATTTAGAAAAATCTCAAAAAAATGTATTTATATAGAAAATGAGATTCTAACAAGTAATGTGAAAGCTATTTCTAAAAATTTAACTCCCTTTGAAAACTAAAAATTCGGGAATCGGTCAGCGATGCCTATCAACACCGTTTTGAGGATTTTGCAAAATAATTTTAAAAAATTTCAAAAAAATCATGAAAAATCTAAAATATTGAAAAACAATGTTTGAAACTGAAATCTATCAAATCGGACTACCAGAGAGGTCAAATCAGGTAGTATGCCGGTATCGAGTTCCTGGTCCAGGTCAGGGCTGACTTTGAGACTGAGAATTCAGATCTGATACCAAATAACATAAGAAATCACAACCCGAAAATAAATACTGGAAGAAAATTGAAAAAATATTGTCAAAAAAATCGGGACACATATCTGGGTACGTACCCCGGGAACGGGGTGCTACAATGTGGGAGTCAATTCTCAATGACAGTGGAGGGTCATTCCTCAGGGATAGGTGGTTCTTTAGTCTTAATGCTATTTAGGCTAATTGATTGAAAGAAAGTGGCAAATTAAATGTTTAGTTGAAACTATATATCAATCTAGACAAAGTCAAGCACCTAGTGTAATACTCTGCTCCCGGAATACGTACTTAGTTGCGTATTTGTATTTTCTAATCGTATTTTTTTGATTTACTTCCTGTGTTTTCATATTATGAATTATTTATATGATCATTTTGTCGTGGATCTGGATTCATGAACTCGGAGTCAGCACTAGTCTGAACCGAGGACCCGATCCTAGAGTGTTGCTCGATTTAGACTTTCTGCTATTCAGATTTGAAAGATTTCAGTTTCAAATATTATTTTCTAATATTTTAGATTTTTTATGATTTTCTGGAATTTTCCTGAATTAAGTTGTAAATCTTCAAAACCGGTGTCGACCAGTGCCGCTCACTGATTCTCAGATTTTTAATTTACAAATAGAGTTGAATTTCTAAAAATTGCTTTTCATATTATTTCTTAAAATCACATTTTCTATCTAAATACTTTTTTTGAGAATTTTCTAAATTTATCAAAATTCCACTGGTTTTGGTGTCGGCCAGTATCGCTGGTTGATTCCAGGATTTTTAGCTTACAATCGAAAGTGAATTTCTGGATTCTGCTTTCACATGAATTTTTAGAATCGTATTTTCTTCTTTAATGCATTTTCAGAGATTTTTCAGAATTTATCAAAATCCGGCCGAGCCGGTGTAGACCGGTATCGACCGCTGACTTCAGGATTTTTATTTTGAAAACGGGATTGAATCTCTAAAAACTAATTTTGCCCAATATTTTAAAATAATATTTATTATTTTTGAGAATTTTTAGAAATCTTTTCGAGTTACTTCATTTTTCGGGCTTTTCCGGAGTTTTCGGTGTTTTTCCAGATACCAAAATTTTATCCAGATATTTTACTTTTCTCTTTTTCCATTTTCTCTCTCCTCGCCAGATGCGAGGCTCACCAAACATGGATTCGATCTTTAATGCAGAGATTCTCTCCATTCTATATTTAATGTTTTGTCCTTCAAAATCAATTCTGATCAAGTCATTATGACTTTTGTCTCTTCTGTCAAACGCAACTCTCGCGTTTTCTACTGGACGCGAAACTTCATCTCCACGTCAGACTTTGTTTGCCTAGATGCGGACTTCGTCTAATGGAGACGCAAGTCTCATTTTAATGAAAGGCATGAAAATGGCAAACTTGTAATAATCATTAGCTGACCTATATATATACACCCCCTTTTTTCCTTCTTTCATTCTTTCTTCCTTCTTCTCCAACAGCAAACCAATGGCAGCAGCAGCCCAAAAGAGCTAGCAGTGCCCTCCTTTGGCCGGCCACTCTCCACCTTCTCCACCACCAACTCCTCCACCAATTTCTCCTTCATATCCTCCTCCATTCTAACGACAACAACAACCTTAACACCAACCACAACACCATCTTTTTCTTTCTTTTTCCACCAAATCAACCCATTATCACTATTATCTTCTCCACCATTTTCACCACCACCTACACCACCTTGGCCACCACCAGTCACACCAAGTTCTTCTTCTCGTCGTGCTCTTTCCGACGAACCAATCCGTCACTCTCCGAAACCCCTTTTTCAAAACTCTATTTTCACCATTTCAACTATATTTGCACCAACACCCACTCCTTCTTTGGCCTTGACCACCGCCTCCGGCCAGTACCCGTCGCCGCCGGCCACCACCGGCCGTCGCCGGCGACCTCCGGCCAAGCCATGGCCGGCCATCCCCATTTTCATATTTTTCTTCCCTTCCTTTCTTTTCCTTCTTTCCTTCTTTCTTTCTTTCCTTCTTTCTTCATTTCTTCCTTTCTTTCTTTCTTTCTTTCTTTTCTTTTCCTCCCTGCGTCTCCCTCACCCTTGCGTCTCTGTCTCCTTCTTCCTTGCGTCTCTCACTCTTTTATCTCTCTGTCACTCTCTATCTCTTGTTAATTGTTAGACGCGGAGCTCACCTCGCGTCCAAACAATTCCTTAACACGATCTTCGCGTTCTTGATATGGTATAACGCGACATTCGCGTTCTTGTGTTAACGTGACGCGGAGCTCATACCCGTGTCTGCGTTCTTCTCATGTTATGGCTTAAACGCGGGCCTCGAACCTCGCGTTTGTGGCATCTACGCAACGCGACTCCCGCGTCTGCGACTCCCGCATCTCCATTCTTTCTCCTTCTGGTTCTTTCTATCTCCTCCTCCACATAATATAATATTTGTTATATTTGAACGCATATTCGCGTTCGTTATCTGGAATTCTGAGATCGCGGATTTCACAGTATTTTTCGTATTTAGGCGAGTGCTCTCGCTTTCCTTTTGGACTTCCCGCTCCGTCGGGTCGACTTGTATTGTCTTATGTATTTGAATATAGAACTAACACCTTCTGCAGGTACCCTTGCCTTTGGGCCTAACCTCCGGGTACAACCACTGAGGTTTTAAAGTCCTCTGGACTTTCTCTATGCTACGCCTGGTAGGCGGACCTAGCGTCAACACTTTACCGCTTACTCCATCCGAGCGTCGTTACCCCGTGATCTTGGCTTCACCGTGAGCGGTAGTATGTCATTCATACACTTGCTGCGACACGTGTGTTTATCTACGCTGCGAGCGGTAACCTCGCCGAGCATGATAGCATTTAGTGTTGTATATTAGCTTCGCTCCAGTCCCGCTTAATTCCGCTTGGATGTTCGCTTGCTTACTGAATTACTTGCCTGCCTGTTTACCGATTCTTCTATTAATGGTTGTGAAGAGTTTGAAATTTTACTTATACTGTTTTTCCTGAAAATGCATGGTTTTTTCGGTATTTGTACCGATCCTTTATATCAGTACGGTTTTCCTGTATCGCTTGATATGCTTTCGCTTGATGTGCTTGCATATACTATGATGTCTCTTGTTACCTGCCTGATGTCACCCTCATGTCATGTTACCACCTGACACCATACATGCTACTAATTTACACTTGCTTCTTGCTATGACATGACTTATCACCTGCCTCCTGACATATTAATACTTGACATGTAACTATCACATTTATGGGAATACTATACTTGTTATCCTGTATTACATATAGTGACTTGAATCTTGTACTTGTTATCATGTATTATATACAGTGACTTAAATCTACAGTACTCATGTACTCCTGAATTCGTGATCATGTCTTGCACCTGCTATTCCCGTAAATTGATAATTACATAAAAAATCATAAAAAGGAACAACTTGCATTGGGTCGGAGAAACTTACGACTATCAATATATGTTCGTGTTTACAGTGGCCCTAGGTATGTTGTGCAGCTAAAACTTCTGGTCTGACCTGTGGGCCTCCAGGCGACCGAGGGAAGTGCTGGCTCCCTCCTTCCTGGTACCATCTTAATAAAGGGCATCCTATAAGACCCTCCTGTAGGCCTTGTGGCCGGTTCCATACACCAGGAATGGAACCTCCTGGACCGTGGTCCCGGGCATATACGGCACCCACTGTAAACATTGTTCGTTGATATCCCCGTTGGTTTCCAATAACATCCTTACTTTACTCAGATATGGATATATGTGCGCTGGGACGCTAGTCACATATCTGTGGCCCAAAGGCCCTTCACCCTAGTTTTGATGATGATCAACTCATGTAGTTATAGTTACTAATGATCTTGTGTTTAATTAGTGACAGATTCATGATCAAGATCTTAGTAGGTGCATAGCTCAACAAAGGATAAAAGAACAAGATTTGGAGCTTGCATATGGTGATCCAAGGAGTTTTTGGATCAAGCTTGGACCAAGTCAAGAAGATGAGAAGCCTTCAAGTGAAGACTTCAAGAAGATGAAGACTTGCGTCTAGGTATAGAATTTGTATTTTTGTTTTAGTAAATAATGTAAAGGATAGAATAGTGGTGGATTGCTCAAGTTATATCACACACACACACACTCTTGATAGAACTCTTGATTTAATTGATTTCATAAAAGATTTCTTTTTAGAAAAGAATTTTTATTTAGTAAAAGATTTTCTTTGAGACAAAATATTTATCTTGGATTTGGTATTTCATAGTTCATATCTTTAAACCAAAATCTTGATTAGAGCTTTATATCAAAAACATAGATATTTCTTATTGATTGTGTAGTGGATCATATCCATACACACTATGCTTTAAAATGAACTCAAATATCTTGTTTTGTATTTGATGAAGATTTAGAAAAACAAGTTTGGAAAAACATGTTTGGAAAAATACATTTTGGTTATTGAGCTAATATTTCCAAGTTACAAAAATAGACCAAAACATCTATAACATGTCTTGATTTTGTGCAAGCATGTTTGTTCTTTCAAGTATATTGGTAAAACTATTTTTGTAGAATTTCTATGTATTTTTAGGATTTTATAAAAGATTTTTAAATCCTGTTTTCTGACCTGGAAACTGGCTGACAGGCCAAACCGGTCGACCGGTCCGGTCGACCGATGTGCACAGCCCTGTGCACGTTGTCAGCACAGTGGCCGGTCGACCGGGTCGGTCGACCGACCAAGAGAGCTTTGCTCTCTGGAAATATCAGTCGACCGGGCCGGTCGACCGACAGTTCATTCCAGGTATCGGTCGACCGAGCCGGTCGACCGGTGGCTGTAACGGTCAGAAAAATGACCGTTGGCCGGTCGACCGGCGGTCGACCGACAGCACTGACAGGTTCCCAACGGCTCTATTTTCTGAAGCCTATAAATTGGGACTTTTGTCAACTGTTTTAAGGTTAAGATTTTGGAGACCTTTGAGCTAGTTTTTCCAACTGATTTCAGAAGTTTTCTCCACAAGATTTAAGTGCAAATACTTCCAATCAAAGGAAGAGTTTTTATCAAGAGAGTGTTAAAGTGACTTCTTGAGTTTTCCATCAAAACATTCTTTCCTTGCTTTTCTCACACCACACTTGAGCTATCCATTGCTAGATATTCCTATAGGTGTGTTGTAGTGAGAGTGCTCTTTAGGTGATCAAGTGTTGTGATCATCAAAGAGATTTCCATTGTATTTTGAGGAAGCGGGCAAGTGTGCTCGTTGTGGTTGGAGTTCGGTTGTGAACTCTTGGTGGTAGAGGTACGGCCTCGGCGAGTCGGTGGACTTGCGTGTGTACGGGACTTGGGAGTCCGAGGGTTTGTAGGTGTACGGCACCGAGGAGAGATCCGGTGGGATCTTACATAGTGGAAATCCTTCGTGTGTCGAAGGCGGGGATGTAGAGCAAGTGTGCTCGAACCTCGAAACAAACCCTTTGTGTTTGCGATTGCTTACTCTATCCCTCTCTCTCTTTGTCTCTTTTATATCCTGCATTACTTTCATTGTCTTTACTTTACATGCTTGATATACCCTTGTGCTTAATTGATATACATACTTGCTTGGGATTGTTGTTAACACTAGTATTCAACCAAGAGAGCCAACGCGGCACCTCAACCCATTCAAGGGGAATCTAGAGGAGCTTGTCCAGAGCCTCGCAAGGGGAATTCGGCAACACTCTTGGTTATACACAAGTGTTAAATTAATAAGAAGCTTTAATTTGGTCAACTTAGTTTTAATTCCGCATTATTTGTTCATAAGTGACCTTTAGATTAGCCATCACCTATTCACCCCCCCTCTAGGTGATCTTACAATTGGTATCAGAGCTAGTGCTCTTGATAAGGGTCTAACAACCTAAGAGTTAAAGATCCTACATTTGGGCTAATCACAATATTTGTTGTACACACACACCTCACCATGGACTTTATGTCACCACCCACCTTTGACATCCTTAACATCCAAACTTGGAAGGTTAAGATGTCCTTGTTCCTCAAAGCCCTAGGATTTAGTGTCTATCTTGCTACTACTAATAATGATTATTGTTCAAATAGCAAGTACATTGAGGCTAATGCAAAAGCCCTTCATGCTCTTAAATGTACCCTAAATGATGATTATTTATCTAGGGTTTCTAACATTGAATCGGCTTTTGTAGCTTGGAACACCCTCATCTCCCTTGGCAAAAATGAACAATACTATGCGGGGAGTGATTCGGATGTTGGAAGCGACACCTCCAACAAGTGCTACATGGTCCAAGGGGATGACCCCCTTGAGGTAAATACCGAATCCGATGATGAGGATGCTAGTATGTCATATGATGAGCTAAATTCTTTATGCCAATTATTGCTTGAAAGATATGACATAATTAAGAAAGAAAATAAAATTTTGAAAAAGGACATTGCTTGCATGCATAATGAACATGATTCATGTAGAGATAACATTGCATGCTTAGAAAAGAATAATAAAGATTTGAAAAAGAACATTGATTGCATGCATGTAGAAAATGATTCTTTTAGAAATAACTTGCATGTTTAGAAAAAGAAAATAATGATTTGAAAAATGAGAATGTTTCCCTTATGTCTAAAATAAATGATTTATGTGAAGGGAACACTATTTTGAAGAAAAGATTATTTTGGTGGAAACTCAAAAAGAAGTTGTTTTTCAAGAAAACAAGACTTTGAAAAGAAAGATTTGTGAAAAAGAAAAAGAAGATGTTTGTAAAAAGAAAAAGAAAATTGATCATATATCTCACATGCTTTACATGCCTCCACTAGTGAGATTAATAATTTGAAAAATAAGATAGATAATTTGAGCTCTAATTTGAGCACATGTGCATTCAACCATTCTAAGTTGGAATCCTTGTTTCAAAAGAAACAAGTTCCCCATGCTCATGCTCATACACATCATGCTCATGCTTATAGTGCACATCACGATCACAATCACACTCATAAGCATCATGCTAAGGTGTACATTTGTACATATTGTGGCCGCAAAGGCCATCTAGCAAAATATTGTTTTGATAAGAAACATATCTATATTTTGCTAAGTATAATAATTTTGGGTTCCTTACAACAATGCTAACCCCAAAGGACCCAAGAAAACATGGGTACCAAAACCCCCACCTTTTGATTTTGATGTAGGTGTGGGATCTCACAAAACGTGAGAAGGTTGGTACCTTGGTAGTGGTTGCAATGGACATGATGGACATACACTTGGTTGCATCACTATCAAGGAGCTTGGTGGGACAACCACCATTCTTGGAGCTTTGGAGTTGGTAACAACCTCTAAACTCCTATTTATTTATGTACATGCTTTATACTTTTATCATATCATAGCATGTTCATGTTTTAAGATTTTTTTTTGTGCTTCATGTGGTATTTACATGCTTAGATGTAGAATATTTCAAAACTTGTATCTATACATGTACACATAGTGAATTACAATTGACTCATATATGATTGAACTTCATGCTCACTTGTATCCACTCTATGCATGTGTATAATCTAGTTTTGATGATTCTCTTTTATACATGTTTTTGCCAATTATTTTTTTGTGATTTACTTCATGTATATGGGTGTTTAATTCAAATCTAATAAATATACATGTATACCCGTGAGTCTTTTGCCTTCATGCAAACATTTAATAGACTCTTTTAATATTTGGGATATGTATGCATATTGCTAGATTTGTATAATTCATACATATACCATGTAGATTATTTTTAAGATGATTTGTTTTGATAAAAATGATTTTTATGTGTTGGTTGATAAAATTTTAGTCATGATTTGATTTGGGCTTCTATGACTATTTTCATGTAGATACTATTTACATGACCTTTGAACACTCTATCTTTAAGAAAATATATAATTTGGAGCTTTATGAATATGAGTGCTTGAACTTTTATGTATTTAGTATTATTCATGAAAAACATATGATTTTTTATTTATGAAGGATCTTTAACTAGTTTGTCAAAAATTTATTTAAACTAGTTATCTATTCTTCAAGTATTGCACATGATCCTATTTTTATGGATAAATTCCTTGTGATTTCAAAATTTTTGATGCTACATTGTATTGAATATTAGTTTAGATGTTAGTATTTGTCAACACTTGGATTTATACTTGTACACCTTATGGACCACAAAAAATCTATATATGATTGGGTTGAATGCTTATTTGTGCCTATTAGATGTACTAGTATAGCCTTGTGTTGATGATCATTACATTCTTAAACTTGTATTCCCAATTGGATTTATATTTGATCATGTGATTTCATTTCATGTATAAGTTTCTTTTGTCAAAACATTAAAATATACATGGATAACCCTTGAGTCATTTGCTTTTCATGCAAATCTATTATAAGGACTCAATTGTAGTTTGGGGATATGTATGTGTTGTCAAACATACATATGCTATGAAATATAATTTGATGATTTTCATATATTAAAATTTGTGATGATTTTCGTATTTTCAAAATTTATGTTTTTGAAGGAATATTGAGTTTCATTGTCATTTTCATGATGTCATGTTTCACATAACATTAGTACACTCACCTCTTTTGAAAATTATATGGACTTTATGGATTAGAGTGTTTTAGTGCCTTGTGATTTATGCATATTCCATGAAAATATTTTTTGTTGATTCCTTGGTTGAAGGATTCCTTACTAGTTGTTAAAACACCTTCATTTAACTAGTTTGAATCTTTCATATGGTAGATTATATGATATATACACCTAAGCTTATTTTTCTATTGGTATCATTGGTTATTTGCAATGGTATCAATATGACTTCATGTTGTGTATATCCATTTTTGAGTATGTATGAATGTCTTCAAATAATATCAATTTCTATTGGTATTATCTTGTCATACATATATGTTATCTATTTGTGCTTATTTTACAAGTGGTATTTCCTTTAAAGCACAAAGATTGTGATGCTAAGCTTAATTAGATTTCAAATTGGTATTCATAATAAGCTTATGCATTGTGTTTTGAAATTGGTATCAAAATCAAAATTTGGTTGTTCTACATTTGGTACCTTAAAGAAAATAGTATTTAAGATATTTTAAAATTTTGTTTGATAAAGAAAAATTCAAAATTTTTGATTTGTATTGTCTATATGCAAGGAGAGCTTAAACATCTCTTCCATATATAGATTCATGTTGAGTATATTATAAATTGAGGAGATTGACAACTCTCTTTTATATGATATACGTGTGTAGGGGGAGCTTCACATCTCCTCTTATGCATGACATATTATACGTTATGTGAATTAGGGCTTGTCATCCCTCTTTCATGTAATGTATATGTGTCGGAAGCAACTTAACGTCTTCCTCTTCATGAATTTATATCGCATATAAATTTTATTGATTGATTTGTATTTACCCCTCCTTGATCTCTTTGTTTTTAACAAAAAGGGGGAGAAAAATTTGTTTGATGTATTTTTCTTTGAACCCTTTGTTGATGATTGACAAAAAGGGGGAGAAGAATTTGTGATTTTATATGCATGATTTCATGATTTCCTTACTTAAGGGGGAAGAAGATTTGACTTGTGCTTTACTCATGCATACCAATAAATAAAAGAATATAAAAGTTTGAGAAAAAGATTTGTGCATTTTTGTGCATTCATTTGCATACATTTTTATGTACTTCATTGAATATCTATTGCTTATTTATTATGCATGAGTTAAGGGGGAGCTTCTTTGAAGCTTTACTTTAATCCATGCATATATAATTTCATGAGTTTTGTCATCATCAAAAAGGGGGAGATTGTTGGCCCAAAGGCCCTTCACCCTAGTTTTTGATGATGATCAACTCATGTAGTTATAGTTACTAATGATCTTGTGTTTAATTAGTGACAGATTCATGATCAAGATCTTAGTAGGTGCATAGCTCAACAAAGGATAAAAGAACAAGATTGGGAGCTTGCATATGGTGATCCAAGGAGTTTTTGGATCAAGCTTGGACCAAGTCAAGAAGATGAGAAGCCTTCAAGTGAAGACTTCAAGAAGATGAAGACTTGCGTCTAGGTATAGAATTTGTATTTTGTTTAGTAAATTAATGTAAAAAATGTAAAGGATAGAATAGTGGTGATTGCTCAAGTATATCACACCACACACACTCTTGATAGAACTCTTGATTTAATTGATTTCATAAAAGATTTCTTTTTAGAAAAGAATTTTTATTTAGTAAAAGATTTTCTTTGAGACAAAATATTATCTTGGATTTTGGTATTTCATAGTTCATATCTTTAAAACAAAATCTTGATTAGAGCTTTATATCAAAAACATAGATATTTCTTATTGATTGTGTAGTGGATCATATCCATACACACTATGCTTTAAAATGAACTCAAAATATTTTTTGTATTTGATGAAGATTTAGAAAAACAAGTTTGGAAAAACTGTTTTGAAAAATACATTTTGGTTATTGAGCTAATATTTCCAAGTACAAAAATAGACCAAAACATCTATAAAAGTCTTGATTTTGTGCAAGCATGTTTGTTCTTTCAAGTATATTGGTTAAAAATATTTTGTAGAATTTCTATGTATTTTTAGGATTTTATAAAAGATTTTTAAATCCTGTTTTCTGACCTGAAACTGGCTGACAGGCCAAACCGGTCGACCGGTTCCGGGTCGACGATGTGCACAGCCCTGTGCACGTTGTCAGCACAGTGGCGGTCGACCGGGTCGGTCGACCGACCAAGAGAGCTTTGCTCTCTGGAAATATCAGTCGACTGGGCCGGTCGACCGACAGTTCATTCCAGGTTATCGGTCGACCGAGCCGGTCGACCGGTGGCTGTAACGGTCAGAAAAATGACCGTTGGCCGGTCGACCGGCGGTCGACCGACCCCAGCACTGACAGGTTCCAAACGGCTCTATTTTCTGAAGCCTATAAATTGGGACTTTGTCAACTGTTTAAGGTTAAGATTTTGGAGACCTTTGAGCTAGTTTTTCCAACTGATTTCAGAAGTTTTCTCCACAAGATTTAAGTGCAAATACTTCCAATCAAAGGAAGAGTTTTTATCAAGAGAGTGTTAAGTGACTTCTTGAGTTTCCATCAAAACATTCTTTCCTTGCTTTTCTCACACCACACTTGAGCTATCCATTGCTAGATATTCCTATAGGTGTGTGTTGTAGTGAGAGTGCTCTTTAGGTGATCAAGTGTTGTGATCATCAAAGAGATTTCCATTGTATTTTGAGGAAGCGGGCAAGTGTGCTCGTTGTGGTTGGAGTTCGGTTGTGAACTCTTGGTGGTAGAGGTACGGCCTCGGCGAGTCGGTGGACTTGCGTGTGTACGGGACTTGGGAGTCCGAGGGTTTGTAGGTGTACGGCACGAGGAGAGATCCGGTGGGATCTTACATAGTGGAAATCCTTCGTGTGTCGAAGGCGGGGATGTAGAGCAAGTGTGCTCGAACCTCGAAACAAACCCTTTGTGTTTGCGATTGCTTACTCTATCCCTCTCTCTCTCTTTGTCTCTTTTATATCCTGCATTACTTTCATGTTTTATCTTTACTTTACATGCTTGATATACCCTTGTGCTTAATTGATATACATACTTGCTTGGGATTGTTGTTAACACTAGTATTCAACCAAGAGAGCCAACGCGGCACCTCAACCCATTCAAGGGGAATCTAGAGGAGCTTGTCCAGAGCCTCGCAAGGGGAATTCGGCAACACTCTTGGTTATACACAAGTGTTAAATTAATAAGAAGCTTTAATTTGGTCAACTAGTTTTAATTCCGCATTATTTGTTCATAAGTGACCTTTAGATTAGCCATCACCTATTCACCCCCCTCTAGGTGATCTTACAATATCTAGACATCGGGTAAGACGAGTAGTAATAATATAAAAGATGCCAGTTATGGATCCGTTGTATGCTTTGCCATATTTGTTGTACCGGGTTTAACTTCGGATTTTCAATTTTATGATTATTATACTATAACTGCTAATATCCTGCCTTTCCACTTGTATTCCATTCCACCTGTCTCCTGCCCTTATCTTATCATACCATGAGTATCCCCTTCTTGATATCACTGCTATATATCTACCTACTTCTGTATGCTTATACTCACGACACGGTTTTCAATACATGTTTATGATTCAAATTTATTGATGCACGTGTGCTTATCTATGCACGCCACTTGGTATTCGCATCACCACTTGCTGGGGAGTTCTGACTCCTCTGGATCCTCATGTCCAGGTCTTGAAGCTTGAAGCGTTGTGAATTCTCCCAGTGCTTATCAGAGTGGCGCAGTTGAAGCGTGGATCCCTAGCAGACCATCTAAGCCCAATCCTTCCAGGCCTCCCTGCTCGGCTCTAGAGTTTTCCTGTTATGACTCTGAGCCTCCTTTTGTACTGTTCATACTTGTATATCTCTTTGTACTCTCACATTTGCGCCTATCGGTGATGTATATTCTTGTAATATTTGTCACATCTGGTGATAACTTTGTAATTGTACTCTTATATATTGGAATGTATAATGCACCACGTGTTTCCGTACTCTGATCTTACTTGTTACTGATGCTTAACGTATATACGTGAGGGTATCTTCGACCGGCGTATATACGTCGCAGTAACGTCTCCGTTACCCGCAGGATCGGAGCATTACACCTAGGTTCGAATCCCTTAAACTAATTCTCAATCAGTAAAATAAATCTCTCATTTTTACCAATTTATTGTAACTCATCAAATTACTATATCTAAAGAGAACTAAATTTCAGACATTAGATCTAAGCACAAATCATTAGTGACTGTATTCTTATTCCATCATAGATAAATTCAAATGCAATAATCTAAATAAAATTGACGAAAAAACAATAAAAATCTAAGCATAAAATAAAAGTTCTACTACATGACATGTCAAACATCTAATTTTAGACCTTAATACGGATTAGATCTGAATAATTCGATGAGAAATTTTAGCCCTAGAGAGATTAATTTATTTGCCTGATTTTAGCCAAGGTTCATCTCCGTTGGTACTCATAGGAAATTTAGCTTACTTATGATTCTACAAATACAATAAATAATAAAAGAATAATTTTCAGGAGTTGCAAAGAGATTACCTGATTTGAAGAGCTGCAAACGTATTAATAAAAGAACTCCCAGAGAAAAGCTATTGTTCCAGAAACACAACCTACAAGCAAGATGAAACACTCGGTCATGAGGTCGCCTCACTCTGGCACGGAAAACAAAGCACGACAGACACGCCTGCACAAATTCTCCTCCAAGCTGCCTCTCTCTTGGCACGAGTTCCAAGACTGACCAACACCCTGTTTGGCCCTCACCTGCCGAACTGTGTTGTGCTGAATGTATGTTGCTGAGCTGAGCTGAATTGTGTTGTCTGATATTTTTTGTTTGCTTTAAAACTTTCTGAAACTTCTGAACTATTGTTAAGTTGTTATAATTTTTGTTTTAACCCTAATTTTTGTTTATATATTAGTAAACTAGTAATATTACTTTTTAAGGGTTAGTTTTTCCCACTGAATAAGTTTCACCTGCTTTTTTTCTGCAAAAGTACTCTGAGTTGTTTAACCAATAAACAGCTGAAAAAAACTTTTTGACTCAGTAGCTTAGTTTTTTTTTTTCATATAATTAAACACTAATTAAACTACTTACCAGCTAAAAAGCTGTATTTCAGCGGGACCAAACGGTGCCCAAGTCCCAGCAGCCGCAATGAGGGCTGCTAAACAAGAAAAAATATCATAAAAAATCCATTCTCCAAGCATCATTCAAAAGAAAATAACAAAAAGAACTTATTATATAAAACCAAAGAATAAAACACAAAAAAAGAATCTATCTTCAAGTCCACAAAAAGACTCAGCCGCAATGATCAATTCCTTTATATAAAAAAAAAAAAAAAAAAAAATCTAATAATAATAATAATAAATTCTCTCCCAGGCCGCATGATGAGCGGCCAAAACCATAAAAATAAAACAGACCCCAAAACCTAAGCATGTCCTGGCCTTTATAGGCTTGGATTTTGTTCACAAAAGTTCCTCTAAATTAGAAAAAATGCAAAGGAAACAAGAAAGAATCCGCAGCTCCATGGTACTTTCCGTTTAGCACCTAAAGTTTTGATATTTGCGTTTCAGCCTCAATTCAGAATATAAGCAGAACTTCTTTGATTCCTACAGAGAGAAGGATTATCGAATCAACAAAAACTAGCAACACTAAAGTTGTAGATCTTTGAGTTATATTTTAGTAAATACTTGAATGACCTCATTTGCAATTCTGTAGAAGAAGTTATGGCCAAAAAATCACCTTACATCTGAAGAGTAACTTTCAATCTTTGAGATTTTTATGCAAAATCAGTCAATAATCACTTCTTCTCCCTTCCTTGTCGCTTAAGCACATTACTATAAAGACACTAAACATACAAGGTAGCAATTATTTATATACATAAAATAGATAAATAGGAGTATAAAAATAATGTAAAATAATGCTAATCAGGTTTTAATAAAAAGGATAAATAGGATTTTACTCCTAAACACGTTTAATCTCTCACAACATTTTCATCAAAATTCTGCATTAATTCAATTAACTAGTATATGAGCCTATTTATAGGCTTTATAAAGTCCAATTCTCAAAATACATCTTATGCGGTACCAAACTTCAAAAAACAAACAACTACAAAAGAAAATCAAAAATAAAATATAGCAAAAGTACTACATAATGACTAGGACTACTCGAACCATATCGATGCAAGGCGCTTTTCATCTTCTTTGGTGCACGCGCCAGGATTAGATGTCCGCATCATTCTTCTCGTGAGTGAAAACTCAACCCATCATGTCAGGTGTAGAAGCGCTCTCGTACTGCTCAACGCATCTGCATTAATTCGATGTAAGTCTCCTCGGTCTAACCATGTATCCTCAGTCGGTGCTCTTTCTTTCCAGAGGATCAAGTACGTGTGAGTCTCATCAGATTTAGTTGCGTTAATCTCATCCTCTAGATTTTTATCAACTCTCTCTGTTATATTAGGATGAGTATCTGGAAGTGGGGATAGTGAGAGGCTCTCAGAAAAAAGCTCAGGGAAAGGCTTAACAACTAGTGAGTTGCTCGGTTAAAATCAAGATCCTTATAATCCACTAAGTTCTCAATATTGAAAGTACAACAGATACCAAATATTTTAGTAAGATTTATAACATAAGTATTTTCGTTTAATTTATTCAAGATCTTGAAAGGTCAGGCAGTACGGACATGCAACTTTTAAACAATTCTCGGGGGAAATAGTTTCAAACGAATCTGAGCCATCTTATAATAGCCAATATTAAAAATTTAAATTTCTTCCTGATGTTAGATTGTAATTTATAGTTAATGTTGCTCTGCTCAATTCCATCACTGATCTCTTTATGTCGTTTGTGCACGCGTGATGCAAATGCAAACTCAGATAATCTATATTGCAATGGTGTCAGCGGTAGAAGAAGAAGAGATTGGTGGCCAAAGCAAGCAAGACTAGGGGGAAGGTGGCAAGGAAGGTGGAGTCGGCAGCAGAGTCAAAGAAGGAAAGGGCAGACTCCTTTCTTCAATTTTTTATCAAGGTTCTTCACACTGATTAGATTAATTCCTTTAGTTTTTTGTGTGATAGGTGTCTGCTCATGTTGTCTAATCTTTGGTCTCAAGAGTAATAACTTAATCTTCTTACCCTTATGTTCAAATTGATACATGTTAGATCAGTCGCAGATTGTGACATCTTTGTCGAATAACCATGATCTACCTTGGATAATTTGGCCCACGTTCATGGTAATCACATCACACAAGATCTTATTCTTGTAAAATTAAAGTCGGTAGGGACAAGATATTGTTTTACTTCTAGGGCCGTGGAGTTAGTTCATGACACTTTGTACGGGTGGAGATGAGATACAACCTTTAATCCAAACTTTTCAGTAATCTAAGACGATATTGCACTGATACAACTTTCATTATTCATAATCACCCTAGAACGAGTTGGCTGAAGAGAGAAGGGGGGAGGGGGGGGGGGGGAGGGGGGGGGGGGGGAGAGAGAGAGAGAGAGAGGGAGGGAGTATTAGAGTTAAAGTTTAATAAAAGGGATAAATAGATTTCACTCCTAAACACGTTTAATCTCTCACAATATTTCCATCAAAGTTCTGCATTAATTCAATTAAGTAGTACATGAGCTTATTATAGACTTTATAAACTTTATTTCTCAAATACATCCGATCTGGTACTAGATTTTAAAAAATAAATAGAACTATAAAAGAAAACCAAAAACTAACTAAAGCAAAAGTACTACATAACGACTAGGACTACTCAAACCATATCGATGTGATGCGCCTTCGTGTTCTTTGGCGCACACGCCAAGGCTGGATGTCCGCATCAACACATTGGACAAACTGACGCTTCATCTGAAACATCGTCGTCTGCAGAAGCTGATGGGAACTTTGATACCTATGGTCGACAGGAATTGATTGAGAAGATGAACCTCTGTAGTCGTTGATCGCAGATGAACGGGAGCTTGGATACCTATTATCTGCCGGAACTGACTGCGAAGATGAAAACCTATAGTCTGCCGGCGCTGACGCGACATTTGAGAACCTACTACCTTTCAATGTAGAGTGAAAAGTTTGAAACATATGATCCACAGTCGGTGATTGTGTCGTCGGGGATGGATTTTCAGTAGGAACCGACTGGACATTGAAAAGTCTGTAGTCTCTAGAAGATGAATGGGAATTCTAGAGAATGGAACCATATGCGATGACATGGAGTTTCTTTTTTGATCTGCTTGACCACCCTCAATATTGTTGAGGAACAAAAACAAGCAGCAGGAAATGAGAAGTAAGAGCATATACAACGCCATCATCCTATAGTTTACCTGTACAAGGTAGGTACGTAAAACATTTGCCTTTAAATAAGCCAAGGATGATGCTTGCTAGAATCATTTCTTTGCCGGTAGTTAACATTTTACCCCAAAGCCAAAGATTACATGTAAGAAAAGGTGGAAAACAGAACATTAATGACTAGTTTAATTTAAATACGTGACATAATTTGATATTTGCATCCTTTTGTATCTTAGAAGACGAGTCTTTTGGCACATAGCTTGCAATTGATCTCTCTAGATGATACTGATATAAACTTATAAATCGAACATATTCAGAGGTTCTCAGTATGGCTAGTGCTCATAGTAAATCATAGTTGCCACATTGTATGTATCAATTCTAGTCAGGATGAGTGGAGATGTCTGCTTACTTCTGAGCTCATTTCACTGGTTGAGCAAAGAAGAAACTGGATGTAGCTGAATGAAGCTGTATGCACTGAAAGATTGTCTTGCATTCTTATAAGATAATATGTACTGCTTATTTGGTAATTAATCTAGTTTTCAATGCTTAAACAAATTATGGAGATTCTATATGATTTTCATATAACTTATCAAGGACACATTGTGGGAACAAAGGCATCACCACTTTCACTTGTGGGCTTATTCTGAATGCATGATTTGAATTAAGTTGAACATACCTTGTAGGGATATGATAGAGACTTAAAAGTACAGTCCAATAAATGGTAAGTGATTAATTAATAGATAGCATCATTAATTATTTCATTTTGGATGTACTTGAGAGGATTACATCAAGCTGAAGCATCGAAAATAACATTTTGACAGTGATTAGTTAATTAGTAGGACATGTAACCTCAAAGATGATTAGTAGACAACATGTTAAAACAGGATAAGGAAAATGATAAGAGGTTCGGAACAAAACCTGACTGTTTGTAATGGATTACATCATAACTTAATTTGAATCGAAGCTGCTACTTGATTCCATGAGATCACCATCAGTCCTGGAAACTTGCCTCTTGATGATTTTGTCAGCTCAACTCCATGAGATTAAAAGGCTTTGATGATGAGGACATTGAAGATTCAAGAAGTCTTTGGAAGACCTATTCAAGTAGGAGAAGGAAAATCTGAGTTGGATTTGATTAGAAGTCCACGTCGTCCTTTTCACGTTGGTTGACCTATGAACTGATGTGAATAAAAAAAATGGTGACAATTTTGAAAATAAAACAAGTATATATTGACTCTGTGATTTTGCCAAAAAAAAATTAAAATTATTCCACATCAGTTCTTGAAGGAACCGACAGGAAATCTCTTTATTTAACATCATTTCCCAAAGAAACTGACTTTTATTTTTCATCCAAATTGAGGAAAAAAATAATTCGATGAGAGGCACCAGACAGGAGGGGAGGGAGGCGAGAGTGCAGGTGAGAGGAGAGGGGGCGAGTTTGTGATAGTGACCAAGGGAAGAGAGAGGCAGGTGTTGAAGAGAGGAGGGAGTGGCAGCGGGTGTTGAGGAGGCAGGGTGGCGTAGCAACGAAGTGACAAGAAGATAGAGAAAGCCAGACGCGAGGTTGATGGGTTGTAGTTTGTGCGGGGACGTGAGCAGCGGGAGGAAGAAGTAGGGGAGATCGGGGAGTCCACGGCGTTGGCGGCACACGTGGGAAAGGAGAGGAAGTTTTTTTTTTTTTGGGGGGGGGGTGGGGGGGGGGGGGTGGGCAGAGAACAGGTCAGCTGAAGAGAGAGGGAGAGAAAAGGTAAATGAGGATTAGAGTTTTGATGGGAGATTTCACTTTCACTGTTAAAATTTCGCAAGTGCACGGTTGATCTGTTGTAGCATTTGAGGGTCAATCCTCAGTGACAGTGGTGGATCATTCCTCAGGGACAGGTGGTTCTTTAGTCTTAACACTATTTAGGCTAATTGATTGAAAGAAAGTGGAGAATTAGATGTTTAGTTGAAACAATGTATCAATCTAGAGAAAGTCAAGCACCTAGATTTGAATCCTTTAAACTAATTCTCAATCAGTAAATATCAATCTCACATTTTTATCAATTTATTGTAACTCGTCAAATTACTATATCTAAAGAGAATTACGATATGTGGCTTTTCCGAACACAAATGAAAGAACTGTTATGCATGCGAATGCATGATATTCGCATAAATGCAGTTATATGCGGGCATATCCGGTTAAAAAGGCTCGGCGAATATTTTTATAATAGAAAGTCAATGTATCTCACCAATTACTCCTAATGGTTCATATCAGAATAGTGCTAGTTGATGAAAGCTACTTCGGCATCAAGAAGAAAAGTAAAGTCAAATTTTTTTCTCAATTCCAATCGAATGCAACGGGATCTAATATAGTTTGACATTAGATCTAAGCACAAATCATTATGACCGTATTCATATTCCATCAAAGATAAATTCAAATGCAATAATCTAAATAAAATTGACAGAAAAAACAATAAAAATCTAAGCATAGAATAGAAGTTCTACGTATATGACATGTCAAACATCTAATTTTAGACCTTAATTATGGATTAGATCTTCGATGGGAAATTTTTAGCCCTAGAGAGATTAATTTATTTGCCTGATTTTAGCCTTGGTTCATCTCCCCTCGGTACTGAAATTTAGCTACTCATGATTCTACAAATTCAGTAAATAATAAAAGAATAATTTTCAGGAGTTGCAGAGAGATTACCTGATTTGAAGAGCTGCAAACATATTAACAAAAAGAAATCCCAGAGAAAAGTTATTGTTCCAAAAACACAACCTACAAGCTAGATGAACACTCGGCCCCACACAAATCCTCCTCCAAGCTACTTCTCTCTTGGCACGAGTTCCAAGACTGACCAACACCCTGTTTGGCCCTCACCTGCTGAACTGTGTTGTGCTGAATGTATGTTTCTAAGCTGAATTGTGTTGTCTGATATTTTTATATTTGCTAAATAACTTTCTGAAACTGCTGAACTATTGTTAAGTTGTTGTAATTTTTATTTTAAACCTAACTTTTGTTTATATATTAGTAAACTTGTAATATTACTTTTTTAAGGGTTAGTTTTTCCTACTGAATAAGTTCCGCCTGTTTTTTTCTGCAAAAGCTACTCTGAGTCATTTAATCAATAAACAGCTGAAAAATACTTTTTGACTCAGTGGCTTTGCTGTTTTTCTATAACTAAACACTAATCAGACTACTTACAAGCTAAAAAGCTGCTTTTCAGCCGACGCAAACAGGGCCCAAGTCCCAGCAGCCGCGATAAGGGCTGCTAAACAAGAAAAAATATCATAAAAACTCCATTCTCCATACATCGTTCAAAAGAAAATAATAAAAAAGATTTATTATATAAAACCCTACAATAAAACAAAAAAAGAGCAGCCAACAGTACGGTAAAAAAAGAATCTATCTTCAAGTCCACAAAAAACTCAGCCGCAATGATCAATTCCTTTAAAAAAAAAATCCAATAATAATAAAAAAAATTTCTCTCCCAGGCCGGCATGATGAGCGGCCAAAAACATTAAAATAAAACAGACCCCAAAACCTAAGCATGTCCTGGCCTTTTTATAGGCTTGGATTTTGTTCACAAAAGTACCTCTAAATTAGAAAAAAATGCAACAGAAACAAGAAAGAATGCGCAGCTCCATGGTACTTTGCGTTTAGCACCTAAATTTTTGATATTTTCGTTTCAGTCTCAATTCAGAAATATAAGCAGAACTTCTTTGATTTCTACGAAGAGACGGATGATCGAATCAACAAAAACTAGCAATACTAAAGTTGTAGATCTTTGAATTATATTTTTATAACTACTTGAATGACCTCATTTGCAATTCTGTAGAAGAAGTTATGGCCAAAAAATCACCTTGCTTCTGAAGAGTAACTTTCAATCTTTGCGATTTTATGCAAAATCAGTCTATAGTCACTTCTTCTCCCTTCCTTGTCGCTTAAGCACATTCCTATAAAGACACTAAGCATACCAGGTAGCAATTATTTATATACATAAAATAGATAAATATGAGTATAAAAATAATGTGAAATAATGCTAATCAGGTTTTAATAAAAAGGATAAATAGGATTTTACTCCTAAACACGTTTAATCTCTCACAACATTTTCATCAAAATTCTGCATTAATTCAATTAACTAGTATATGAGCCTATTTATAGGCTTTATAAAGTCCAATTCCCAAAATACATCTTATGTGGTACCAAACTTCAAAAAACAAAAACAACTACAAAAGAAAATCAAAAATAAAATAAAGCAAAAGTACTACATAATGACTAGGACTACTCGAACCATATCGATGCAAGGCGCTTTCATCTTCTTTGTTGCACGCGCCAGGATTGGATGTCCGCATCATTCTTCTCGGGTGAGTGAAAACTCAACCCATCATGTCAGGTGTAGAAGCGCTCTCGTACTGCTCAGCGCATCTGCATTAATTCGATGTAAGTCTCCTCGGTCTAACCATGTACCCTCAGTCGGTGCTTTTTCTTTCCAGAGGATCAAGTACGTGTGAGTCTCGCCAGATTTAGTGGCGTTAATTCATCCTCTAGATTTTTATCAAGTTTCTCTGTTATATTAGGATGAATCTGGAAGTGGGGATAGTGAGAGGCTCTCAGAAAAAAGCTGAGAGAAAGGCTTAACAACTAGTGGGTTGCTAGTTAAAATCAAGATCCTTATAATCCACTAAGTTCTCAATATTGAAAGTACAACAGATACCAATGTTTTAGTAAGATTTATAACATAAGTATTTTCATTTAATTTATACAAGATCTTGAAAGGTCAAGCACTGCGGACATGCAACTTTTAAACAATTCTCGGGGAAAATCGTTTCGAACGAATCTGAACCATCTTATAATAGCCAATATTAAAAATTTTAAATTTCTTCCTGATGTTAGTTTGTAATTTATAGTTAATGTTGCTCTGTTCAATTCCATCACTGATCTTTTTATGTAGTTTGTGCACACGTGATGCAAATGAAAACTTAGATAATCTATATTGTAATAGTGTCAGCAGTAGATGAAGAAGAGGTTGGCGGCCAAAGCAGGCAAGACTAGAAGGGAAGGTGGCAAGAAAGGTGGAGTCGGCAGCAGAGTCAAAGAAAGGAAAGGGCAGACTCCTTTCTTCAATTTTTTATCAAGGTTCTTCGCACTGATTAGGTTAATTCCTTTAGTTTTTTGGTGTGATAGGTGTCTGCTCATGTTGTCTAATCTTAGGTCTCAAGAGTAATAGCTTAATCTTCTTACCCTTATGTTCAAATTGAAACATGTTAGATCAGTCACAGATTGTGACATCTTTGTCGAATAACCATGATCTACCTTAGATAATTTGGCCCACGTTTATGGTAATCACATCACATTAGATCTTATTCTTGTAAAATTTAAAGTCGGTCGGGACAAGATATTGTTTTACTTCTAGGGCCGTGGAGTTAGTTCATGACACTTTGTACGGGTGGAGATGAGATACAACCTTTAATCCAAGCTTTTCAGTAATCTTAGACGATATTGCACTGATACAACTTTCATTACTCATAATCACCTTAGAATGAGTTGGCTGAAAAGAGAGGGAGAGAGATATAGAGAGAGAGTAAATTTGAGTTAAAGTTTAATAAAAAGGATAAATAAGATTTCACTCCTAAAACACGTTTAATCTATCACAATATTTTCATCAAAGTTCTGCATTAACTCAATTAAATAGTGCATGAGCTTATTTATAGACTTTATAAACTTTATTTCTCGAATACATCCGATCTGGTACTAGATTTTAAAAAATAAAAACAACTATAAAAGAAAACCAAAAACTAAGTAAAGCAAAAGTACTACATAACGACTAGAACTACTCAAAACATATCGATGTGATGCGCCTTCGTGTTCTTTGGTGCACACGCCAAGGCTGGATGTCTGCATCAACACATTGGACAAACTGACCCTTCATCTGAAACATCATCGTCTGCAGAAGCTGATTGGGAACTTTGATACATATGGTCGACAGGAATTGATTGAGAAGATGAACCTCTGTAGTCGTTGATCGCAGATGAACGGGAGCTTGGATACCTATTATCTGCCGGAACTGACTGCGTAGATGAAAACCTATGGTCTGCCGGCGCTGACACGACATTTGAGAACCTACCATCTTTTGTTGGAATTGAAGAATATGAAGGCGAATCTTTGAGTTGAATTATGGCGAGATCCGTTGATCGAATCAACTGGATGATGGTTGGAGTGTGTTCTCCTTCCATTGGGGATGAACGTGGTATATTCACTTGTTCAATTCCGACTTCGAATGAATGAGATATTCAAGTCCAAAGATTGCCTAATTCAAAGCCAAATGGGACTAAAAGCATTTAGTCCCACATTGGCCGTGGGATGGAGTTTGTGGTGTATATATAGAGAAAATTGAGAACAAAGGGCATGCCCTTTGGGTACTTGGAGTTTTCGCGCGCGAAAAGGAGGGAACTATGCCCGCACATGCATGCGCACGTGCGCCGCCGCTGGCGGCTACGGCGGCCGGCCGGCGCCGGTGCCGGTGCTGGGCTCGGGCATGGGCATGGGTTCGGGTTCGGGTTCCCTACCTGGCCTGGTTCTTTTTGAATCGGGTCTCGAAGTATGGGCCGGACCAGCTCCGCTCCCGAACCGAACCGGACCCGCTCCGCTGTCAGGTTGCGAACCTGTTGGACTGCCAACAGTCGCGAACCAATTGGACTGCCAACGGGTGCAAATCAGTTGGACTGCCAAAGGTTGCGAACCAGTTGGACGCCCAAAGGTTGCAATGGTTGGGTCGAAAGGTTGCAATCTTTCAGTCCTGTTGGCCCCTCTTGGAGTGCTATATAAAGCACTCCAAACTCTCAATTGAAACACACAGAAACACCAACAACAATCTCCCTTTCTCTATCTGAGTTCTGAAGCTCTGCGTTCTGAACTGGCGGTGAAGTTCTGAAGCGACTTCCAGCGAGAAGATTCTGCAAAATTGTTCTGAAAGAGGAATCAGAAAATTCAACAGATTCTTTTATAAGAATTGTTGTCTGAATCTGGTATTCTGAAGAAATAATATTCTTCAACCTTCCTTCGTCCTCAACAGTGGGTGCTCCTCCAGAGAGTAAAGGCAAATATTCAGTTGAAATTTGTCCTTGTACCGCTGCTTCAACGATCCTGTGGAAGGTACTGTTGACTACGGTTCGACCGTACGGTGATTTGGTAGTGTTATCCAAATACCGTGAAAGAGTGTTGTATCTTGGGAGACCAGCGTCCATTATCCCGTTAGCACCGGTGCGGGGGACGTAATTGTCTTAAGGAGATTCGCTTTAAGCGTACCTCACTCTAAATACTGTATAAGTGGATTAAATCCTTTATACAGGGGATATACTTTACAGTATATCGAGACTGACTTAGATTCAATCTAATTGGTGCTTTAACCAAGGAAGGAAATTGAAAGGTGGTTCTTAAATTAAGGAACGTTCTATTGAACGGAAAACCTCCCACCTGATATTTGCCGACCTAGCCAATTAGATTGTTGATATCTCAGTGATCTTGATTAGTTGTCAGATTGATTCTTGTTAAGCAGAATACCAACAATCTTAAGACAATTATTATTGAAGTTTCTTACTTCAGTTCTGCTTGAACTTGCAGAAGATGTCTGAGACTAATCAAAATAGCTCAAGCAAGGCACCAAATATGCTGCTGCAAGCTTTGATGCCAACTCCACTTCCTAACCCGAAGCCGGAGAAGCCATGAAAATTTGATGGCACAGGATTCAAGAGGTGGCAACAGAAGATGCTCTTCAACTTAACCACTCTTCATCTGGCCAGATTCCTGCAAGAAGATCCACCAGAGCCTGTAACTGATGCATGGACTCAATGTGACTTCCTTTGCCGAAATTATGTTTTAAATGGACTGGATGACTCTCTTTACAATGTCTACAGTCCTATCACAACGGCAAAGAAGTTATGGGCCAGTCTTGACAAGAAGTACAAGACTGAGGATGCTGTTACCAAGAAGTTCGTTGTAGGACGATTTTTGGAGCACAAAATGGTAGACAGCAAGACTGTAATCAGTCAGGTGCAAGAGTTCCAACTTATCTTGCACGAGATAGAAGCCGAAGGTATGATCCTACCTGAAACTTTTCAGGTTGCTACTATCGTGGAGAAACTCCCACCTGCGTGGAGAGATTTCAAGAACTACCTTAAGCACAAGCGAAAGGAGTTGAAGTTGGAAGATCTCATTGTGAGGCTTCGAATCGAGGAGGACAACAGAAAGTCTGAGAAAAGGAGCAGTAAGAACTCCTACGAAGCAAAAGCCAATGTGATCGAAGACTCAAAGGGGAAAGCGTCTACTTCCAAAGGCTTAAAGCAGAAGAAGACTTCCCAGGAGTACAAAGGCAAGGTCCAAGAAGGTAAGAACATGCGCTTCAAGGGAACTTGCTACATCTGCAACAAAGAGGGGCATAAGGTGAATTAATGTCGCAGCCGTCTCAAACAAAACAAGAATCTTGTTGATGGTCTTTTTAAAAACAATGTTGCAGTGGTAGACAAAAAGTCTGTGTATTTGTACCTGAAGCTTATAAATAAAGGAAATTCTTCTGTTTATTTGCTTGAGTCTCCTATTTTGTGGCATGCTAGATTAGGGCATGTAAATTACAAGTCTTTGAAAAACTTGTCTAATTTGGGATATATTCCTAAACTCAACTTGGAAGAAATTCGCAAGTGTGAGATTTGTGTTGAGGCCAAGTTAGCGAAAAATTCATTTCACTCAATTGATCGAAATACAGAACCTTTAGGGTTAATTCATAGCGATCTGTGTGACTTGAAATTTATGCCAACTAGAGGCGGTAAAAAGTATTTCATTACTTTTATCGATGACTGTACAAGATACTGTTATGTGTATCTTTTAAACAGTAAAGATGAGGCAATAAATATATTTATAACATATAAGGCCGAAGTTGAGAATCAACTCAACAAGAAAATCAAAATTCTAAAATCCGATAGAGGCGGAGAATATGAATCGAATGATTTTAGTGAGTTATGTGCTAGTTTTGGTATAATACATCAAACTACAGCACCATACACTCCTCAGCAAAATGGAATTGCTGAACGGAAGAACAGAACTTTGAAGGAGATGGTTAATTCCATGCTCGTAAGTTCTGGAGCTCTGCAGAACTTGTGGGGGGAAGCTCTATTAACTGCAAATCATATTCTAAATAGAGTACCCCACAAGAAACTTGGTCTTATACCATTCGAGTCATGGCATGGAAGGACACCTTCCTACCATTACCTCAAAATGTGGGGGTGCGTTGCAAAGGTGCTGGCACCATTACCTAAAAAGACTAAGTTGGGAGCAAAAACTATAGACTGCATATTCATAGGCTATGCCTTGAATAGTAGTGCCTATAGATTTCTGGTTCATAAATCAGAAATACCAGATATTCATGTAAACATGATTATCGAATCTCGAGATGTTGTGTTCTTTGAAGACATCTTTCCGTACAAACGGGAAGCAGATAAGACTTCTGGGAAAAGAACACACGAGATGGCGTTCAGGGACGAAAGCCCCGAGGAACGAAATGTTAATGCGGAAATTGAACCAAGAAGAAGTCAGAGATCTAGAATCTCAAAATTTTTTGGTCCAGAATTCATAGCATACGCTATTGAAAGCGAGCCTCAAACATTTAAAGAGGCTATGTCAACCCCAGAAGCACAAATGTGGAAAGAAGCTATAAATAGCGAAATAGAATCCATACTAAGTAATCATACTTGGGAATTGGTAAACTTGCCTCCTGGCAGTAAACTAATTGGGTGTAAGTGGATTTTCAAACGAAAATTAAAACCCGATGGATCTATCGATAAGTACAAGGCTAGATTAGTAGCCAAGGGTTATCGGCAAAAAGAAGGACTTGACTACTTCGATACTTATTCACCAGTAACAAGAATAACGTCCATACGGATGTTAATTGCAATTGCAGTATTGCACAACTTAGATATCCATCAAATGGATGTCAAGACTGCATTCTTAAATGGTGAATTAAATGAAGAGATATATATGGAGCAACCTGAAGGATTTATAGTCAAGGGCCAAGAACACAAGGTGTGTAAATTGGTAAAATCCTTATACGGTTTAAAGCAGGCTCCAAAACAATGGCATGAGAAATTTGATAGTGTCATGATCAAAGATGGATTCACTATCAATGAATGCGATAAGTGTGTTTACACGAAAACAGTTGGAGATGCATGTATCATTGTCTGTCTTTATGTAGACGACATGTTGATACTTGGGACTAATATTGAGATTATTAAGTCCACTAAAAGAATGTTATCCAACAGTTTTGATATGAAGGATCTGGGAGTTGCTGATGTAATTTTAGGAATTAAAATTACTAGAACACCAGATGGAATCAGTCTATCTCAATCTCACTACGCGGATAAGATGATAAAAAGATTCAAGGATCATGGGATAAAAGAGAATACAAATCCTTTTCTTCCACATGTCCATCTTCATAAGAATACAGGAACTGGAATACGCCAGTTGGAGTATTCTCAGATTATCGAAAGTCTAATGTATTTGATGAATTGCACTAGACCCGATATTGCTTACGCTGTAAGCAAGTTAAATAGATACACTAGCAATCCTAGTGATCTACATTGGACCGCTCTACTACGAGTATTGTTTACGTATCACATACCAAGGAATATGCCTTGAGATATGGACAGTATCTACCTGTACTGGAAGGATACAGTGATGCTAATTAGATTGCAGATTCTGAGGAATCAAAATCAACTAGCGGATACGTATTTACTCTAGCAGGAGCAGCGGTATCATGGAAATCTTCTAAGCAAACATGTATTGCCCGTTCCACTATGGAATCGGAATTCATAGCCTTAGATAAGGCTGGAGAAGAAGCAGAATGGCTTCGACAATTCTTAGAAGATATACCATTATGGCAAAAGCCAGTGCCCGCTATATGTATACACTGCGATAATCAAGCAGCTATATCTAGGGCACAAAATGTTATATATAACGGTAAGTCTAGACATATTCGTCGTAGACATAATACCGTGAAGCAGTTGCTCTCAAATGGAATTATCTCTATTGACTTTGTATCGTCAAAGGATAATTTAGCGGATCCGCTTACTAAAGGTTTAAGTGGAGAGCGTATAAACTGCGCATCGAGGGGAATGGGTCTAAAAGCCTAACCTTACCGAGTCAGCTTAATGGAAACCTCACTTAGCGACTGGAGATCCCACGGACTAAGTTCAAGAGGAAAAACTAGTTATGATTGACTCAGCAAGTAAGCACTTGAGAGTTTGACTCCAATCCATTCCTAAGGTGCACATAAGTGCTTTTCTACAAGTGGATTAAGGATAAGCTTAACGCTTTTAATGATGCCTATATCTTGTTACTAAACAAGTGGAGTAGAGTAGACTACTCTTAATAGGTCCATCACCTATGTGAGTATAGAGTTGGGTCGGCTCTTTGGGAATTTCTATGGAGGCTGTTATTCCCTAAAGATACTCTCTGAAACCAAGAATGTCCAGGGCCAAAACGGACACAACCGAGAACCAAAGTTGATTTGGAAAGTTACTGTGTGAAGCTTGTTGACTTGGCTTACACTAACGGCTAACAGTTCAAGACCAAGTTCACTGATTAGCCAGTAAGTCCGATAAAGTTTTCACTATGGAAGGTTCAAGACCTAGTTCACCTATCCTTATGCAGTTTCTTTTCTCAAGTACCTTTCACAATAGAGTCAGTCTCTTTGTGTGTCATTCCTTGAATCTTCATTCATTGTGGGGGATTGTTGGAATTGAAGAATATGAAGACGAATCTTCGAGTTGAATTATGGCGAGATCCGTTGATCGAATCAACTGGATGATGGTTGGAGTGTGTTCTCCTTCCATTGGGGATGAACGTGGTATATTCACTTGTTCAATTCCGACTTCGAATGAATGAGATATTCAAGTCCAAAGATTGCCTAATTCAAAGCCAAATGGGACTAAAAGCATTTAGTCCCACATTGGCCATGGGATGAAAGTTTGTGGTGTATATATAGAGAAAATTGAGAACAAAGGGCGTGCCTTTTGGGTACTTGGAGTTTTCGCGCGCGAAAAGGAGGGAACTATGCCCGCACATGCATGCGCACGTGCGCCGCCGCCGGCCGGCAACGGGTGCAAACCAGTTGGACTGCCAACGGTCGCGAACCAATTGGACTGCCAACGGGTGCAAACCAGTTGGACTGCCAAAGGTTGCGAACCAGTTGGACGCCCAAAGGTTGCAATGGTTGGGTCGAAAGGTTGCAATCTTTCAGTCCTGTTGGCCCCTCTTGGAGTGCTATATAAAGCACTCCAAACTCTCAATTGAAACACACAGAAACACCAACAACAATCTCCCTTTCTCTATCTGAGTTCTGAAGCTCTGCGTTCTGAACTGGCGGTGAAGTTCTGAAGCGACTTCCAGCGAGAAGATTCTGCAAAATTGTTCTGAAAGAGGAATCAGAAAATTCAACAGATTCTTTTATAAGAATTGTTGTCTGAATCTGGTACTTCTGAAGAAATAATATTCTTCAACCTTCCTTCATCCTCAACAGTGGGTGCTCCTCCAGAGAGTAAAGGCAAATATTCAGTTGAAATTTGTCCTTGTACCGCTGCTTCAACGATCCTGTGGAAGGTACTGGTTGACTACGGTTCGACCGTACGGTGATTTGGTAGTGCTATCCAAATACCGTGAAAGAGTGTTATATCTTGGGAGACCAGCGTCCATTATCCCGTTAGCACCGGTGCGGGGGACGTAATTGTCTTAAGGAGATTCGCTTTAAGCGTACCTCACTCTAAATACTGTATAAGTGGATTAAGTCCTTTATACAGGGGATATACTTTACAGTATATCGAGACTGACTTAGATTCAGTCTAATTGGTGCTTTAACCAAGGAAGGAAATTGAAAGGTGGTTCTTAAATTAAGGAACGTTCTATTGAACGGAAAACCTCCCACCTGATATTTGCCGACCTGGCCAATTAGATTGTTGATATCTCAGTGATCTTGATTAGTTGTCAGATTGATTCTTGTTAAGCAGAATACCAACAATCTTAAGACAATTATTATTGAAGTTTCTTACTTCAGTTCTGCTTGAACTTGCAGAAGATGTCTGAGACTAATCAAAATAGCTCAAGCAAGGCACCAAACATGCTGCTGCAAGCTTTGATGCCAACTCCACTTCCTAACCCGAAGCCGGAGAAGCCAGGAAAATTTGATGGCACAGAATTCAAGAGGTGGCAACAGAAGATGCTCTTCTACTTGACCACTCTTCATCTGGCCAGATTCCTGCAAGAAGATCCACCAGAGCCTGCAACTGATGCATGGACTCAATGTGACTTCCTTTGCCGAAATTATGTTTTAAATGGACTGGATGACTCTCTTTACAATGTCTACAGTCCTATCACAACGGCAAAGAAGTTATGGGCCAGTCTTGACAAGAAGTACAAGACTGAGGATGCTGGTACCAAGAAGTTCGTTGTAGGACGATTTTTGGAGTACAAAATGGTGGACAGCAAGACTGTAATCAGTCAGGTGCAAGAGTTCCAACTTATCTTGCACGAGATAGAAGCCGAAGGTATGATCCTACCTGAAACTTTCAGGTTGCTACTATCGTGGAGAAACTCCCACCTGCGTGGAGAGATTTCAAGAACTACCTTAAGCACAAGCGAAAGGAGTTGAAGTTGGAAGATCTCATTGTGAGGCTTCGAATCGAGGAGGACAACAGAAAGTCTGAGAAAAGGAGCAGTAAGAACTCCTACGAAGCAAAAGCCAATGTGATCGAAGACTCAAAGAGGAAAGCGTCTACTTCCAAAGGCTTAAAGCGGAAGAAGACTTCCTAGGGGTACAAAGGCAAGGTCCAAGAAGGCAAGAACATGCGCTTCAAGGGAACTTGCTACATCTGCAACAAAGAGGGGCATAAGGCGAATGAATGTCGCAGCCGTCTCAAAGAAAACAAGAATCTTGTTGATGGTCTTTTTAAAGACAATGTTGCAGTGGTAGACAAAAAGTCTGTGTATTTGTACCCGAAGCTTATAAATAAAGAAAATTCTTCTGTTTATTTGCTTGAGTCTCCTATTTTGTGGCATGCTAGATTAGGGCATGTAAATTACAAGTCTTTGAAAACTTGTCTAATTTGGGATATATTCCTAAACTCAACTTGGAAGAAATTCGCAAGTGTGAGATTTGTGTTGAGGCCAAGTTGGCGAAAAATTCATTTCACTCAATTGATCGAAATACAGAACCTTTAGGGTTAATTCATAGCGATCTGTGTGACTTGAAATTTATGCCAACTAGAGGCGGTAAAAAGTATTTCATTACTTTTATCGATGACTGTACAAGATACTGTTATGTGTATCTTTTAAACAGTAAAGATGAGGCAATAAATATATTTATAACATATAAGGCCGAAGTTGAGAATCAACTCAACAAGAAAATCAAGATTCTAAAATCCGATAGAGGCGGAGAATATGAATCGAATGATTTTAGTGAGTTATGTGCTAGTTTTGGTATAATACATCAAACTACAGCACCATACACTCCTCAGCAAAATGGAATTGCTGAATGGAAGAACAGAACTTTGAAGGAGATGGTTAATTCCATGCTCGTAAGTTCTGGAGCTCCGCAGAACTTGTGGGGGGAAGCTCTATTAACTGCAAATCATATTCTAAATAGAGTACCCCACAAGAAACTTGGTCTTATACCATTCGAGTCATGGCATGGAAGGACACCTTCTACCATTACCTCAAAATGTGGGGGTGCCTTGCAAAGGTGCTGGCACCATTACCTAAAAAGACTAAGTTGGGAGCAAAAAACTATAGACTGCATATTCATAGGCTATGCCTTGAATAGTAGTGCCTACAGATTTCTGGTTCATAAATCAGAAATACCAGATATTCATGTAAACATGATTATCGAATCTCGAGATGCTGTGTTCTTTGAAGACATCTTTCCGTACAAACGGGAAGCAGATAAGACTTCTGGGAAAAGAACACACGAGATGGCGTTCAGGGACGAAAGCCCCGAGGAACGAAATGTTAATGCGGAAATTGAACCAAGAAGAAGTCAGAGATCTAGAATCTCAAAATCTTTTGGTCCAGATTTCATAGCATACGCTATTGAAAGCGAGCCTCAAACATTTAAAGAGGCTATGTCAACCCCAGTAGCACAAATGTGGAAAGAAGCTATAAATAGCGAAATAGAATCCATACTAAGTAATCTTACTTGGAAATTGGTAAACTTGCCCCCTGGCAGTAAACCAATTGGGTGTAAGTGGATTTCAAACGAAAATTAAAATCCGATGGATCTATCGATAAGTACAAGGCTAGATTAGTAGCCAAGGGTTATCGGCAAAAAGAAGGACTTGACTACTTCGATACTTATTCACCAGTAACAAGAATAACGTCCATACGGATGTTAATTGCAATTGCAGTATTGCACAACTTAGATATCCATCAAATGGATGTCAAGACTGCATTCTTAAATGGTGAATTAAATGAAGAGATATATATGGAGCAACCTGAAGGATTTATAGTCAAGGGCCAAGAACACAAGGTGTGTAAATTGGTAAAATCCTTATACGGTTTAAAGCAGGCTCCAAAACAATGGCATGAGAAATTTGATAATGTCATGATCAAAGATGGATTCACTATCAATGAATGCGATAAGTGTGTTTACACGAAAACAGTTGGAGATGCATGTATCATTGTCTGTCTTTATGTAGACGACATGTTGATACTTGGGACTAATATTGAGATTATTAAGTCCACTAAAAGAATGTTATCCAACAGTTTTGATATGAAGGATCTGGGAGTTGCTGATGTAATTTTAGGAATTAAAATTACTAGAACACCAGATGGAATCAGTCTATCTCAATCTCACTACGTGGATAAGATGATAAAAAGATTCAAGGATCATGGGATAAAAGAGAATACAAATCCTTTTCTTCCACATGTCCATCTTCATAAGAATACAGGAACTGGAATACGCCAGTTGGAGTATTCTCAGATTATCGAAAGTCTAATGTATTTGATGAATTGCACTAGACCCGATATTGCTTACGCTGTAAGTAAGTTAAGTAGATACACTAGCAATCCTAGTGATCTACATTGGACCGCTCTACTACGAGTATTGGTTTACGTATCACATACCAAGGAATATGCCTTGAGATATGGACAGTATCTACCTGTACTGGAAGGATACAGTGATGCTAATTGGATTGCAGATTCTGAGGAATCAAAATCAACTAGCGGATACGTATTTACTCTAGCAGGAGCAGCGGTATCATGGAAATCTTCTAAGCAAACATGTATTGCCCGTTCCACTATGGAATCGGAATTCATAGCCTTAGATAAGGCTGGAGAAGAAGCAGAATGGCTTCGACAATTCTTAGAAGATATACCATTATGGCAAAAGCCAGTGCCCGCTATATGTATACACTGCGATAATCAAGCAGCTATATCTAGGGCACAAAATGTTATATATAACGGTAAGTCTAGACATATTCGTCGTAGACATAATACCGTGAAGCAGTTGCTCTCAAATGGAATTATCTCTATTGACTTTGTATCGTCAAAGGATAATTTAGCGGATCCGCTTACTAAAGGTTTAAGTGGAGAGCGTATAAACTGCGCATCGAGGGGAATGGGTCTAAAAGCCTACCTTACCGAGTTAGCTTAATGGAAACCTCACTTAGCGACTGGAGATCCCACGGACTAAGTTCAAGAGGAAAAACTAGTTATGATTGACTCAGCAAGTAAGCACTTGGGAGTTTGACTCCAATCCATTCCTAAGGTGCACATAAGTGCTTTTCTACAAGTGGATTAAGGATAAGCTTAACGCTTTTAATGATGCCTATATCTTGTTACTAAACAAGTGGAGTAGAGTAGACAACTCTTAATAGGTCCATCACCTATGTGAGTATAGAGTTGGGTCGGCTCTTTGGGAATTTCTATGGAGGTTGTTATTCCCTAAAGATACTCTCTGAAACCAAGTATGTCCAGGGCCAAAACGGACACAACCGAGAACCAAAGTTGATTTGGAAAGTTACTGTGTGAAGCTTGTTGACTTGGCTTACACTAACGGCTAACAGTTCAAGACCTAGTTCACTGATTAGCCAGTAAGTCCGATAAAGTTTTCACTATGGAAGGTTCAAGACCTAGTTCACCTATCCTTATGCAGTTTCTTTTCTCAAGTACCTTTCACAATAGAGTCAGTCTCTTTGTGTGTCATTCCTTGAATCTCCATTCATTGTGGGGGATTGTTAGAATTGAAGAATATGAAGGCGAATCTTCGAGTTGAATTATGGCGAGATCCGTTGATCGAATCAACTGGATGATGGTTGGAGTGTGTTCTCCTTCCATGGGGATGAACGTGGTATATTCACTTGTTCAATTCCGACTTCGAATGAATGAGATATTCAAGTCCAAAGATTGCCTAATTCAAAGCCAAATGGGACTAAAAGCATTTAGTCCCACATTGGCCGTGGGATGGAAGTTTGTGGTGTATATATAGAGAAAATTGAGAACAAAGGGCGTGCCCTTTGGGTACTTGGAGTTTTCGCGCGCGAAAAAGGAGGGAACTATGCCCGCACATGCATGCGCACGTGCGCCGCCGCCGGCCGGCAACGGGTGCAAACCAGTTGGACTGCCAACGGTCGCGAACCAATTGGACTGCCAACGGGTGCAAACCAGTTGGACTGCCAAAGGTTGCGAACCAGTTGGACGCCCAAAGGTTGCAATGGTTGGGTCGAAAGGTTGCAATCTTTCAGTCCTGTTGGCCCCTCTTGGAGTGCTATATAAAGCACTCCAAACTCTCAATTGAAACACACAGAAACACCAACAACAATCTCCCTTTCTCTATCTGAGTTCTGAAGCTCTGCGTTCTGAACTGGCGGTGAAGTTCTGAAGCGACTTCCAGCGAGAAGATTCTGCAAAATTGTTCTGAAAGAGGAATCAGAAAATTCAACAGATTCTTTTATAAGAATTGTTGTCTGAATCTGGTACTTCTGAAGAAATAATATTCTTCAACCTTCCTTCGTCCTCAACAGTGGGTGCTCCTCCAGAGAGTAAAGGCAAATATTCAGTTGAAATTTGTCCTTGTACCGCTGCTTCAACGATCCTGTGGAAGGTACTGGTTGACTACGGTTCGACCGTACGGTGATTTGGTAGTGCTATCCAAATACCGTGAAAGAGTGTTATATCTTGGGAGACCAGCGTCCATTATCCCGTTAGCACCGGTGCGGGGGACGTAATTGTCTTAAGGAGATTCGCTTTAAGCGTACCTCACTCTAAATACTGTATAAGTGGATTAAGTCCTTTATACAGGGGATATACTTTACAGTATATCGAGACTGACTTAGATTCAGTCTAATTGGTGCTTTAACAAGGGAAGGAAATTGAAAGGTGGTTCTTAAATTATGGAACGTTCTATTGAACGAAAAAACCTCCCACCTGATATTTGCCGACCTGGCCAATTAGATTGTTGATATCTCAGTGATCTTGATTAGTTATCAGATTGATTCTTGTTAAGCAGAATACCAACATCTTTCAAATTAGAGTGAAAAGTTTGAAACATATGATCCACAGTCGGTGATTGTGTCGTCGGGGATGGATTTTCAGTAGTAACTGACTGGACATTGAAAAGTCTGTGGTCTCTAGAAGATGAATGGGAATTTCTAGAGAATGGAACCTATGCGATGACATGGAGTTTCTTTTTTGATCTGCTTGACCACCCTCAATATTGTTGAGGAACAAAAACAAGCAGCAGGAAATGAGAAGTAAGAGCATATACAACGCCATCATCCTATAGTATACCTGTACAAGGTAGGTACGTAAAACATTTGCCTCTAAATAAGCCAAGGATGATGCTTGCCAGAATCGTTTCTTTGCCGGTAGTTAACATTTTACACAAAAGCCAAAGATTACAGGTAAGAAAAGGTGACAAACAGAAAACATTAATGACTAGTTTAATTTAAATACGTGACATAATTTGATATTTGCACCCTTTTGTATCTCAGAAGATGAGTCTTTGGCACATAGCTTGCAATTGATCTCGCTAGATGATATTGATATAAACTTATAAATCGAACATATTCAGAGGTTCTCAGTATGGCTAGTACTCATAGTAAATCATAGTTGTCACCACTGTATGTATCAACTCTGGTCAGGATGAGTAGAGATGTTTGCTAATGAGCACATTTCCACAGGTAGAGCAAAGAAAAAACGGATGTAGCTGAATGAAGCTGTACATACTGAAAGATTGTCTTGCATTCTTATAAGATAATATGTGCTGCATAATTGTGTTAGAATTTGAGTTGAACAAATAGTCCCTCATCAGCTAGACATGGAGATGTTCTTAAGTTTATGAGGATTTGAGCTACTCCACCTAGCAGAGTAGTCTTTTGGGATGATGCCCCGAGTCGTACAAAAGGTATCAGAGTCATCCCGAACTTAGTCATGCCCCGAGTCCTTACAAATTGGTAATTAATCTAATTTTCAATCCTTAAACAAAATTAAGGAGATTCTATATGATTTTCATATAACTTATCAAGAACACATTGTGAAACAAAGGCATCACCACTTTCACTTGTGGGCTTATTCTGAATGATTTGAATTAAGTTGAACATAGTCTTGATCATCTCCTTGTAGGGATATGATATAGACTTGAAGTACAATACAATTAATGGTGGATGAATAATTAATAGATAGCGTCATTAATTATTTCATTTTGGTTGTACTTGAGAGGATTACATCAAGCTGAAGCATCGAAAATAACATTTTGACAGTGATTAGTTAACTAGTAGGACATGTAACCTCAAAAGATGATTAGCAGAACATGTTAAAACAGGATAAGGAAAATAATAAGAGGTTCGGAACAAAACCTGACTGTTTGTAATGGATTACTTCATAACTTAATTTGAATCGAAGCTGCTACTTGATTCCATGAGATCACCATCAGTCCTGAAAACTTGCCCCTTGATGATTTTGTCAGCTCAACTCCATGAGATTAAAAGGCTTTTCTGATGAGGACATTGAAGATTCAAGAAGCACCTATTCAAGCAGGAGAAGGAAAATCTGAATTGGATTGATTAGAAGTAGGCATTAGTATAGATTTGTGATTTCACGTCGTCCTTTTCACGTCTGTTGACCTATGAACTGATGTAAATCAAAAAAATGGTGGCAATTTTGAAAAATAAAACAAGTATATATTCACTCTGTGATTTTAAAAAAAATTAAAATTATTCCACATCAGTTCTTGAAGAAACCGACATAAAATCTCTTTATTTAACATCATTTCCCAAAGAAACCTACTTTTATTTTTCATGCAAATTGAAAAAAAATTAAAATAATTCGACGAGAGGCACGCGGCAGGAGGGGAGGGGAGGCGAGAGTGCAGGTAAGAGGAGAGGGAACGAGTCGGCGATATTGATCAAGGAAGAGAGAGGAGGGAGTGGCATCAAGAGTGGCAGCAGGAGTTGAGGAGGCAGGGTGGCTTAGCTACGCAAGTGGCAAGAAGATAGAGAAAGACAGAAGCGGGGTTGATGGGTTGTAGTTGGTGCGTTGACGTGAGCAGCAAGAGGAGGAAGAAGGGGAGATCGGGAAGTCTACGGCGTTGGCGGCACACGTGGGGAAAGGAGAGGAAGTTTGTTGTGGGGGGGGGGGCACAGGTCAGCTGAAGAGAGGGAGAGGGAGAGAAAAAGTAAATTAGGATTAAAGTTTTGATGGGAGATTTCACTTTCACTGTTAAAATTTCACAAGTGCACGGTTGATCTGGTGTAGCATTTGTGTGACGCCCCGATCCCGCGGGTACAGAGATGTCACTGCGACGTATATACGCAGGTCAGAAATACCCTCACGTATATATGCTAAACATCAGTATAGGCAAGAATCAGAGTGTTGAAGCACAGTGGTAATACACATTCCAACAGAAAAGTACAAGTACATGATTATCACAGAGAGTGATACAATATTACAGGATATTACATCACCAAAGAATACAAAAGTACGATATATAAAAGGATAGACTTAATCAAAAGATGAGAGGTGCTCACGAGCAGTAAGAGGAGTCTCGAGAGCCAATCAGGAGAAGAGCTGGGAGGAAGAGCTACGGCGATGTCCAAGCTTCTGCTGCACTCCGATCACCACGGAAGGATCCGCTGCGCACTCTGATCAGCTACAGCTAGGCCACCTTGGTTCAAACTCCTGGATCTAGACATGAGGATCCAAGGTTGTCAGATGCAACCCGCGACTACATACGATAAAGCCAAGTGGCGTGCTCAGGCAGTCACACGTGTGCATGATCCAGTGATGTGGTTTAAGCATGCAAGTACAGGCAATGACAAGTAACATAAAGGAAATTAAAGAAACGACAGTAAATCCGGGGTCAAGTACATACTTGTATATCAATAAATCTGAATCAGAAAACATGCATATAAAACAGTGTCGAGAGCTTGAGTACAAATAAACATGCGATAAATACATTAAATATGTGAAAATACAAGTATAAACAAAACTAGTTGTATAAGCTCAGATTATGGATTCACGGGGTCGATACGTCAAGGGGATAATCCAAACAAGGAAACCCTTATCTATATACCACATATACCATATCGCCATCATCTGAGTTCATACAACTTGAGTTGCCCTCAGAGTAATAGAACTAGAGCGTGTCTGTAGTAATCATTATATCACAGAAATCATATGTCATAAAGTAGGGTGTCAACTTAGAGCATAACACTATAACTGGAGAATATAAAGTTGTCGCATTTTAAGTTATTCAATAATAATAATCAGTACCGTTTGATATTTCAATCGCCTCCCTACCACCGTCTCACATCACTGATAGTCCATACTAGAGTTCGCACTCTAGTAGAACTTACTCGGGTCTGATATGTGTGTACCAGGACCCGATCAAAGGAGAGACCAAATATCACACGTTCCTAATATTATTACTGTTTGGTTGTTTTATGTTATTCATCCGATCTATATGCTTAGGTATGTGCTACCGGTACACATACATCCACTTATGAATAAGACAAATTATTATTTGGAAACTGATAAATCTGATGGCTCATATTTATAGTGGGTCCTGTCTCTACCCGGGACTACGGCTCATGAGTACAGGCTACTACTTTCGGGGACTTGTCATTACGCGCCCCACACGACACTTCAGATATCAGGCTACTGCTTTCGGGGACTTATCATTACGCGCCCCACACGACACTTCAGAAATATCACCATTATAAATATGACATCATACTGGTATCCATCAGTCTCCCCCACCCAAGTGTAAGTTGAATACTTTATTATATATATAGTCCAGTGATAATGTCCACAGTGAATACAGTAATCCAATATCCATGATTAGTCAGTTACGGGGATCAACAGGAGTATGGCATCAAGACAATAATATCAGGAAGTCTCCCTGTTACAGGGGTTCAAAAATACAGGAGCATAGGAGTACTAGGGGTCTGGTAACAGTATAATAATCATGCCAAATCCCCGTAAAGTGATAATCATGAATATGCAATATAATACAGGTGCCAGGTATAATAGTATCCTGTCAGATGTCACAACATCAGGTCAAGTGTACTAGTACCATGTGAAAGCATGTCAAGAAAGTGATAGCATGTCAATTATCAAGTGTCATATATCAGGTGTCAGGTAGCAGGTGTCAAGTGATAACATGCCAAGTATCGGTGTCAGATATCAGGTGTCAAGTATCAGGTGTCAAGTAATAACATGTCAAGTGCCGGTGTCAAACATCAAGTGTTAGGTATCAGGTGTCAAGTGATAACATGTCATGTACCGGTGTCAGATCTCAAGTGTTAAGTATCAGGTCGTGGATCAGGCATCAAGTATAACATATCAAGTACCGATGTCAGATATCAAGTGTCGTGGATCAGGTGTCAAGTATAACATATCAGTGTCAACATCATATATTAACTCATATAGCGATGTATCATGTACTAAAAGCCACAGTAGCACTTATTAGGCATGTAGCAACAAAAGAAAAGTACTCGCATATCATATATCAACTCGCATAATGATGTATCATGTATAAAAAGTTAGAGTAGCAATTGTTAGGCATGTAAAGAAGCAACATAAAAAAAGTACTCGCCTAAAATTCGGAACGCAATACCGAGTTAGAATCCGGGAAGTCCGCTAACACCTGCGAGCATGCTACCAATCCATATAATATATATACATATAATATAATTAATATATAAATATATATCAGATAGAATGAGGGAGGAGAGAGAGAGGATTAGTTAGAGAGAGAAAGAGAGAGTATTTGTTGGAAGTGTTTAAAAAAGGAAAATGAAAAGTGGAAAAAAGGAAAGAAAGAAATAAAGAAATAAAGGAGGGATATGTTGGAAAAATGGAGGGGTAATTAGGGGATTAAAGTGGGGGTAAAAGTGGAAAGAAGAAAAAAGGAAAGAAATAAGAGAAAGAAAGAAAGAAAGAAGAAAAGAAGAAGGAGAGGGGAGGGGGAGGTGGCCGGCGGCCTGGGCGGCAGCGGTGCCGCCGGGAAGGGGGCGGCGCGGCCTTGAGCCTGGGGGAGGGGTGGAAGGTGGGTGGAGTTTTAGGTGATAGTGTTGTGTGTTGTTGTTGTTGTTTGTTGGTGGTGGTGGTGGTGGTGGTGGTGGTGGTGGTGGTGTTGGTTGTGGTGGTTGTTGGTGGTTGTGGGGAGTTGGAGGAGGAGGAGATGGTGGTGGGGTGATTGGAGTGGAGGAATTGATGGATTGGTAGAGAATTTGAAGAAGAGGAAGAAGGAGTGATGGGTGTTGTTGAAATTGGAGGAAAGGAGAGGGAAATTGGGGATGGTGAAAGTGGGGAAAGGAAGTGGGGAGTTGAGGGGTACGGCGTGATGGCTAGGGGCGCCGGTGGTGGGTGGGCGCTGGTGGTGGAGGCGCGGTCATGGAGGGGAAGGGGAGAGAGTGGGTTGGGGGAAGATGAAGTGGAGGAGATAGGAAAAAGAAAGGAAAGAAAGAAGGGAGATTAAAGGAGGAGAGGGAGAGAATGGGAGAAGGAATGGGGGAGGATGGGGGGCTTCTGTTGCAGCCACTGGTGTTGCAGGGGATGGGTTGACCTGGGCGTGGGGTGCAGGGCATGGGAGAAGTAAGGGAGAAAAAGAATAGAAGAAAAAGAAAGGAAAAGAAAGGAAAGGAAAGGAAAAAAATTAGAAAAAGAAAAATAAATAAGAAAAAATAATAAATAAATATAGTATTAAATAATTAAATTAATAGGATATCCTGGGAGTATAACGTGGGGGGTGGAGAAGGAAAAGCAAGAAAAGAAAAGAAGGGAAAATAATATTATTATTTAAATAGGGTAAAATTCGACTGTTTCAGAAACATTCCGAAAATTCTCAAAAATAGTAAATATTATTTAAGATGCCTGGTGAAATCGGATTCGATAAATTCAATCTAGTTTTCAAATTAAAAATCCTAGAATCTTCGGTAATACCGGATGACGCCAGAATCGGTCAAATTTTGATAAATTTAGAAAAATCCCAAAAAAATGTATTTATATAGAAAATGAGATTCTAACAAGTAATGTGAAAGCCGTTTCTAAAAATTCAACTCCCTTTGAAAACTAAAAATTTGGGAATCGGTCAACGATGCCCATCGACACCGGTTATGAGGATTTGCAAAATAATTCTGGAAAATTTCAAAAAATCATGAAAAATCTAAAATATTGAAAAATAGTGTTGAAACTGAAATCTATCAAATCAGACTACCAGAGAGGTCAAATCAGGTAGTATGCCGGTATCGAGTTCCCGGTCCAAGTCAGGGATGACTTTAAGACTGAGAATTCAGATCCGATACCAAATAACATAAGAAATCACAACCCAAAAATAAATACTGGAAGAAAATTGAAATAATATGGTCAAAAAAATCGGGACAACATATCTGGGTACGTACCCTGGGAACGGGGTGCTGCAATGTGGGAGTCAATTCTCAGTGACAGTGGTGGGTCATTCCTTAGGGATAGGTGTTCTTTAGTCTTAACACTATTTAGGCTATTTGATTTAAAGAAAGTGGCGAATTAAATGTTTAGTTGAAACTATATATCAATCTAGACAAAGTCAAGCACCTAGTGTAACACTTCGCTCCCGGAATACGTACTTAGTTGCGTATTCGTATTTTCTGATCGTATTTTTTTGATTTACTTCCTGTGTTTTTCATATTATGAATTATTTACACTATCATTTTGTAGTGGCATGAACTCGGAGTCAGCACTACTCTGAACCGAGGACCCGATCCTAGAGTGTTGCTCGATTTGGACTTTCTAGTATTCAGATTTAAAGATTTCAGTTTCAAATATCGTTTTCCAATATTTTAGATTTTTTATGATTTTCTGAAATTTTCCTGAATTAAGTTGTAAATCTTCAAAACCGGTGTCGACCAGTGCCGCTCACTGATTCTCAGATTTTTAATTTATAAACAGAGTTGAATTTCTAAAAATAGCTTTTCATATTATTTCTTAAAATCACATTTTCTATCTAAATACTTTTTTGAGAATTTTCAAAATTTATCAAAATTCCACGGGTTTTGGTGTCGGCCAGTATCGCTGATTGATTCCAGGATTTTTAGCTTACAATAGAAAGTGAATTTTTGGATTCCGCTTTCACATGGATTCTTAGAATCGTATTTTCTTCTTTAATGCATTTTCAGAGACTTTTCAGAAGTTATCAAAATCCGGCCGACCCGGGTAGACGGTATCGACCGCTAACTTCAGGATTTTTATTTGAAAATGGGATTGAATCTCTAAAAAATAATTTTGCCCAATATTTTAAAATAATATTTATTATTTTTGAGAATTTTTAGGAACCTTTTCGAGTTACTTCATTTTTCGGACTTTTCTGGAGTTTTCGGTGTTTTTCCAGATACCAAAATTTTATCTAGATATTTTACTTTTCTCTTTTACCATTTTCTCTCTCCTTGCCAGACGTGAGGCTCACCAAACATGGATTCGATCTTTAATGAAGAGATTCTCTCCATTCTATATTTAATGTTATATCCTTCAAAATCAATTCTGATCAAGTCATTATGACTTTTGTCTCTTCTGTCAAACGCAACTCTCGCGTTTTCTACTGAACGCGAAACTTCATCTCCGCGTCAGACTTTGTTTTCCTAGATGCGGACTTCATCTAATGGAGACGCAAGTCTCATTTTAATGAAAGGCATGACAATGGCAAACTTGTAATAATCATTAGCTGACCTATATATACACCCCTTTTTTCCTTCTTTCATTCTTTCTTCCTTCTTCTCCAACAGCAAACCAATGGCAACAGCAGCCCAAAAGAGTTAGCAGTGCCCTCCTTGGCCGGCCACTCTCCACCTTCTCCACCACCAACTCCTCCACCAATTTCTCCTTCATATCCTCCTCTATTCTAACGACAACAACAACCTTAACACCAACCACAACACCATCTTTTTCTTCCTTTTTCCACCAAATCAACCCATTATCACTATTAGCTTCTCCATCATTTCCACCACCACCTTAGCCACCACCAATCACACCAAGTTCTTCTCCTCGTCGTGCTCTTTCCGACGAGCCAATCCGTTGCTCTCAAAACACCTTTTTCAAAACTCTATTTTCACCATTTCAACTATAATTGCACCAACACCCACTCCTTCTTTGGGCCTTGACCACCGCCTCCGGCCAGCATCCGTCGCCGCCGGCGCCAAGCCATGGCCGGCCATCCTCATTTTCTTATTTTTCTTCCCTTCCTTTCTTTTCCTTCTTTCCTTCTTTCTTTCTTTCCTTCTTTCTCTTCTTTCTCTTTCTTTCTTTCTTTCATTTCTTTTCCTCCCTGCATCTCCCTCACCCTTGCGTCTCTGTTTCCCTCTTCCTTGCGTCTCTCACTGTAACGCCCCGATCCTAAAGATACTGAGACGTTATGGCAACGTATATACGCGAGGAAAATACCCCACATATATACGCTAAGCCTAAATTGTAACCTGGACAAGCTATAAATCGGAAGCATAATGATCAAAAAACACTGCAATAATGCATATAAGACTACACAAGATAGCAATGAATAACAGGAAGAAAATGACAGCTGAATAGAAGTCAAAGGTGATATACAGGAATCAAAGAATAATAGCGGGAACAGAAAATGCAAAAGTACCAGAATCAAAGGGAGAGGACCAAGCTCCTCGTAAAGCGTACCGCCTCATCCAACACCTGCAATTAGAAACAATCGTCCAATAGCTGGACGTGCAAATCCAGGGTCGTCAGAACGCGACCATAATGAGTGTGTGTGTAAAGGGGAAACAGCTCGTGCAGAAGAAACCATGTGCATAATTAGTAATAAGAGCAACTACAGATAAAAGAGACCATATAACAGATAAATAAAAGAACTGTAATAAACATAATAACAACACGAATAAAGATAGGCAACAACTGATCAATAATAAGCAAGCAACTGATGTCTCAATAGGTAACCTATCATATGTCACTAGGCTGGTATCCAAGTCTGGTCAGGGTTATAGTTATATGTTTATCACAGTAATACAAATGTACAGTCAGGTGATATAGTCAGTCACAATACATTAACAGTTTATTTTCATTTATTATGTCAGCGAACACCAATTGCCACCTGTAATAGACGCATCCCATACTACGCCTACTACACGTGTCAACCAGAGTCCTAAGTTATTGAAACTGATTGGTTGGAGACATATCCATGCTTTAGGTGGGTCCCGTACATACCCGGGACCACGACCTCAGGTTTCCTGGCGCTGAACCAGGCCGTACCTCTAGGTACTCAGTAACAGTAACAGTAATCTCACTGTGAAACAGTGGAACAGTAAACAGTACAGATGGGATGCCAGTCATCCCCAGGAACCCTGCAGTAGAACCCTCAGTCGGCTGCGCAACCTGTATCCTAGGTCCACCCAAAATACAGACGCTGTCTCCTCCATCAATTTCCCCAATCCCAGTGTAAGTTGTCCATTTACATTATTATTTATTCAATTCAGTTAAACCAGTCAATGACAATATTATCCAGAGTATTGGGATGATACAGTGACAGTAACAATAACAGTACAGTAACAGTCAATCAGTAATCGTATACACGGTGAACGATATCAGTAACAGTGAACAGTAACAGTAACAGTGTATACGATGAACAATAGGACTGTACCGTGGTTACGGTCAAACAATCATTTCCCAGTAACTTCAATAACATGGATAAAATAACAGTAACAGTCTAGCTACTGCCCAATAAACAGTCTCAACTAAAGCTGATCATAATCTCATCCATCCATACTAAAGAGATATCAGTAACTAATCCATCAACTTATAGTCCCAATACAATCCTCATGAGTCATTAAGTATCAGTCAGTATCAGTGTAATCCAAAACGGTAACTACTATATCAATGAATCTGTAATTAGTCCTCTCCTCAATACCAATATGTCCTAATCCTATAACCCTCAATAACTGAGATCAAATAATAACTATTATCAAACTCCAAGATGTAGATCACCATCATAATAAGTCATCTCTGTTAACTGAAATAATCAATAACCAATCATGAAGTATATGGTATGTCCTCGAGATCAACAAGTCAATACATATTGAATTATATCTAAACAGTCAACATCCTCAATAAGTAATCTAGAATATTTACTCTTGATAATCAACATCAACAACATAGCATCTAACAGATCCCAAATGCCTGCAACGTCAATCTCACCACAATACAAGACAGGCTCCAATAAAAAGGAATATAGATCCTGGATAACCTCTAACTCAAGATCAATTTAAGTCACAACTCAACTAATCCAGTCATATCTGATATGTCCTCAATACTCAACTAATAAAGTCAGGTCTAATTACTGATCATCATACAATGTAAATAGCATAAGTCCCAGATCAATCCAAAGTCATCCTATCTAACTTACATTCCCAACAGTTACATGATCGTCAAGTATCAACATACATCAATGAATCTGATATAATAATTGTCATTCCAACATATATCCATAATCAAGCTCAGCTCTCTCACTCTAACAATTTAATCTGATTCCCAAATCCTCAAGTGTTCACACTTTTATTAAGATTAAACATGATATCCCAGTACTCGGTATCACAACATATACATGCATCTAAGTTCTATTAGATCAAGTCATTACCACCAATATCCATCTCAAATACCCTCATGCTACATCCTGATATGTCTACAACAATACTCTAGATATACATAGGACAAACATGAGGGTTCTAACATGTATCAATAATCATGCATATCATATCCCTATACACCCAACATGTAAAATAACAGTAGATGACCGTTCACCCCCACACTCGATGATCTCCACACATAAACATGTAACATAAGAAATCTACTCAACAATTTACATCACATATAAAATAATATCTGCGATCATTTAATAAATAAAGAGAGAGAAAGAGAGAGAGACACTCACATTGGGAATCTGGTCGTTACCGGGCGAGTCGCCGTTACGGTCGTTGTGGCGCCGATCTTCGCTGTCGGACTGCATAGGACGGTAGCCAGGGTACTGGGGAAGGCCTGGCTGCAAGCTGGGGATCTCGCGCTCGCCGGAAGGGCCTGGAATTGCCGCTCGCTCGCTGCCTGCGCGCTGGTCCGATCTCACCAAACAAATCCAAATGCTGTAATACGCAACCAATATATACAAATAATTATAAATACACGCTAAACACCCACACGTGCATACGAACATATACGTGTACACGTACATAAACAAGAATGCACATACATACATGTCCAATTTAATAAATACCTATTATTAACTAAAATGCATATACTTTAATCACTAAACTATAGATATAGATGCTTAAAGAATAAATTCATACATAAATATATACCATGCATATTTACCTGAATATACATGCAAGCATCCAAACATGCAAGAAGACTCACGCACACATGCACAAACACACATATAATTGAACTTCCAAATATTTTCAATATTGCCAATCACATGTAAATAAAGCTAACCTCGAGCCGATTTGCGGCGCACCGACGGAGGCTCCGACGGAGGCGTCCGGGTCGCGGAGGGTATCGTTGGATAGAGCAACTCGCCGCGAAGGGCGTGGGGTGCGTTCGCGCTCGCCGACGGCGATCTACGGCATCCCGCAGAGGGCCGGAAAATGGCTCGGAGTAAGAGTTTTGCCGCACATGCAATAAGACAAACATATAACTATCACCAAAATATATATATGCTTACATTAAAGACTCAACCACTAGGTGAGTTATTAATCCTAATATTTAATTACACACGCCACTTAAGTATATTATTCCACATACAAATTTATAATATATGTACATATAATTTAAGCCCACACATGCAATAAAACAATGGAGAGAAGGAGGTGTGAAGGGGCTCACGGCTGGGAGTGCTGCGGTTCGGGTTGTTGCCGTGACTAGGAGATGCAAGCCAATGAGAGAGGGAGTATGACAGGGGTCTTGGGCGGCTGATCCACCAAAGTGCTCCCACTGCGTGATGGAGGGCATAGGGGTGGATCTTGCTGGGTTGCTCGGTCAAGCTGCAAAGGCTGTGGCTGTTGCGTGCTTGTGGCTGGAGGCGCGCGCAGGAGGAGATGGTGAAGGGTGCTGCCACTGGTGCTCTTGCTGCAGGTCCGGGCTGTTGATTTGCGGCCTGGTAGAGAGAGGTGAAGGGGGTGCTGTTGATGGGGTGCTCGGCCAAGGGGGAGGAGCTCCGGCGGTCAGGAGGGGGCTGTGCTGGTCGGAGGTGGGCTTGCGCAGCCTGGGGAGAAGGGGGTGCTCGCTGGATCCGGCCTGGCGAAGAAGGCATGGGGCTCGCTGGTCTGGGCTGTCGGGGTATGCCGGCTGGAGTTGTCGCCGGCCAGGAGAGGGAGTGCTCGGCCTGGGAGGGTTGAGGAGATGAGTTCGGCGGCTGAATGAGGAGGAGATGATTTAGATCTAGGTTTAGGTTATGGTTAGATTAGGAGATTATATATAATAGATGGGTTAGTTAATGGGTTTGGATCTATGTAAATGGGTATGAGAATATAGAGTATAGGCTATATGGTAATGGGCTCACATGGACTTGGGTTTGAGAAAAAATATGAAACAAAAGAGATAATTGCATGGGCTTGGATCAAGGGCTAATGAATAATGGGTAAATGGAGTTTAGGAATAGAAATAGAAAAGAAGGAAAAAGAAAAGAAAGGAATAAGAAAAGAGAAGAATGGGCTTACATGAAATGAGTAGTTGGGCTTGAGAAATTGAAAGAAAAAGGATGAAAATAAATAGATGGGTTTGGGCTATGAACTGTGGGCTTGGATTAGACCAAGGCAAAATAAAAAGAATGAAGAAGAATAAGTGACATGATAGGATGGGCTAATGGACTTGACTAATGGGTGTAGAAGAGATAATGGGTTATGAGGTATAATAGACATTGATCAAGATAAGGGGTAAGAGTCAAGAATCAAATGGAAAATGGAAAAGATACTACTACTAATAATATTAATAACTAATAGAAATAAAATAATAATAATAGTTAGCAAGGAAATGTCAATGATAAATACTGGTAAACATAAAACTAAATTACTATTTACTATCTCAAAAATAACTTGCATATTTAATAATAATAATCACAGAAAGAAAATAATAAATTAACTTGATAAAAAAAAATTTGTAAATTAAAATAAATACTTCAGAAAAATAAAATACAGTATCACTAACTATGGGTATTACACTCACTCTCTCATCTCTCTGTCACTCTCTATCTCTATCTCTTGTTAATTGCTAGACGCGGAGCTCACCCCGCGTCCAAACAATTCCTTAACACGATCTTCGCGTTCTTGATATCGGTATAACGCGACATTCACGTTCTTATGTTAACGTGACGCGGAGCTCATGCCAGCATGTGCGTTCTTCTCATGTTATGGCTTATACGCGGGCCTCGAACCTCGCGTTTATGGCATCTACGTAACGCGACTCTCGCGTCTGCGACTCCCGCATCTCGCTTTGAACGCATATTTCTTTCTCCTTCTGGTTCTTTCTATCTCCTCCTCCACATAATATAATATTTGTTATATTTGAACGCATATTCGCGTTGGTTATCTGGAATCCTGAGATCGTAGATTTCACAGTATTTTTCGTATTTAGGCGAGTGCTCTCGCTTTTCTTTTGGACTTCCCCGCTCCGTCGGGTCGACTTGTATTGTCTTATGTATTTGAATATAGAACTAACACCTTCTGCAGGTACCCTTACCTTCGGGCCTAACCTCCGGGTACAACCACCTGAGATTTTAAAGTCCTCTGGACTTTCTCTATGCTACGCCTGGTAGGCGGACCTAGCGTCAACACTTTACCGCTTACTCCGTCCGAGCATCGTTACCCTGTGAGCTTGGCTTCACCGTGAGCGGTAGTATGACATTCATACACTTGCTGCGACACGTGTGTTTTATCTACGCTGCGAGCGGTAACCTCGCCGACCGTGATAGCATTTAGTGTTGTATATTAGCTTCACTCCAGTCCCGCTTAACTCCGCTTGGATGTTCGCTTACTTACTGAATTACTTGCATGCCAGTTTACCGATTCTTCTATTAATAGTTGTGAAGAGTTTGAAATCTTACTTATACTATTTTTCCTGAAAATGCATGATTTTTTCGGTATTTGTACCGATCCTTTGTATCAGTACGATTTTCCTGTATCGCTTGATATGCTTTCACTTGATGTACTTGCATATACTATGATGTCTCTTGTTACCTGCCTGATGTCACCCTCATGTCATGTTACCACCTGACACCCTACATGCTACTACTTACACTTGCTTCTTGCTATGACATGACTTATCACCTGCCTCCTGACATATTAATACTTGACCTGTAACTATCACATTTACGGGAATACTATACTTGTTATCCTGTATTACATACAGTGACTTGAATCTTGTACTTGTTATCATGTATTATATATACAGTGACCTAAATCTATAGTACTCATGTACTCCTGAATTCGTGATCATATCTTGCACCTGCTATTCCCGTAAATTAATAATTACATAATAAATCATAAAAAGGAACAACCTGCATCGGGTTGGAGAAACTTGCGACTATCAATATATGTTCGTGTTTACAGTGGCCCTAGGTATGTTGTGCAGCTAAAACTCTGGTCTGACCTGTGGGCCTCCAGGCGACCGAGGGGAGTGCTGGCTCCCTCCTTCCTGGTACCATCTTGATAAAGGGCATCCTATAAGACCCTCCTGTAGGCTTTGCGGCCGGTTCCATACACCAGGAATGGAACGTCCTGGACCGTGGTCCCGGGCATATACGGGACCCACTGTAAACATTATTCGTTGATATCCCCGTTGGTTTCTAATAACATCCTTACTTTACTCAGATGTGGATATATGTGCGCTGGGACGCTAGTTCACATATCTAGACATCTGGGTAAGACGAGTAGTAATAATAAAAGATGTCAGTTATGGATCTGTTGTATGCTTTGCCATATTTGCTTGTACCGGATTTTACTTCGGATTTTCAGTTTTATGATTATTATACTATAACTGCTCATATCCTGCCTTTCCACTTGTATTCCATTCCACCTGTCTCCTACTCTTATCTTATCATACCATGAGTATCCCCTTCTTGATATCACTTGCTATATATCTACCTGCTTCTGTATGCTTACTCACGATATGGTTTTTAATACATGTTTATGACTCGGATTTATCGATGCACGTGTGCTTATCTATGCACGCCACTTGGTATTCGCATCACCACTTGCTGGGGAGTTCTGACTCCACTGGATCCTCATGTCCAGGTCTTGAAGTTTGAAGCGTGTGGATTCTCCCAATTGCTGATCAGAGTGGCGCAGTTGAAGCGTGGATCCCTAGCAGACCATCTGAAGCCCAATCCTTCCAGGCCCTCCTACTCGGCTCTAGAATTTTCCTGTTATGACTCTGAGCCTCCTTTTGTACTGTTCATACTTGTATATCTCTTTGTACTCTCACATTTGCGCCTATCGGTGATGTAATATTCTTGTAATATTTATCACATCTGGTGATAACTTTGTAATTGTACTCTTATATATTGTAATGTATAATGCACCACGTGCTTCCGTACTCTAATTCTTACTTGTATTGATGCTTAACGTATATACGTGAGGGTATCTTCGACCTACGTATATACGTCGCAGTAAACGTCTCCGTACCGCAGGATCGAGGCGTTACACCTAGGTTCGAATCCCTTAAACTAATTCTCAATCAGTAAATATCAATCTCTCATTTTTACCAATTTATTGTAACTCATCAAATTACTATATCTAAAGAGAACTAAATTTCAGACATTCGATGAGAAATTTTTAGCCCTAGAGAGATTAATTTATTTTCCTGATTTTAGCCAAGGTTCATCTCCCGTTGGAACTCATAGGAAATTTAGCTACTCATGATTCTACAAATACAATAAATAATAAAAGAATAATTTTCAGGAGTTGCAAAGAGATTACCTGATTTGAAGAGCTGCAAACATATTAATAAAAGAACTCCCAGAAAAAAGCTATTGTTCCAGAGACACAACCTACAAGCAAGATGAAACACTCGGTCATGAGGTCGCCTCACTCTGGCACGGAAAACAAAGCACGACAGACACGCCTACACAAATTCTCCTCCAAGCTGCCTCTCTCTTGCACGAGTTCCAAGACTGACCAACACCCTATTTGGCCCTCACCTGCCGAACTGTGCTGTGTTGAATGTATATTGCTGAGCTGAGCTGAGCTGAATTGTGTTGTCTGAAATTTTATGTTTGCTTTAAAACTTTCTGAAACTTCTGAACTATTGTTAAGTTGTTGTAATTTTTGTTTTAACCCTAATTTTTGTTTATATATTAGTAAACTAGTAATATTACTTTTTAAGGGTTAGTTTTTCCCACTGAATAAGTTTCACCTGCTTTTTTCCTGTAAAAGTTACTCCGAGTTGTTTAACCAATAAACAGCTGATAAAAACTTTCTAATAATAATTAAAAAAAATTCTCTCCCAGGCCGCCATGATGAGCGGCCAAAAACATAAAAATAAAGCAGACCCCAAAACCTAAGCATGTCCTGGCCTTTATAGGCTTGGATTTTGTTCACAAAAGTCCCTCTAAATTAGAAAAAATGCAAAGGAAACAAGACAGAATCTGCAGCTCCATGGTACTTTCCGTTTAGCACCTAAAGTTTTGATATTTGCGTTTCAGCCTCAATTCAGAAATATAAGCAGAACTTCTTTGATTCCTACAGAGAGAAGGATTATCGAATCAACAAAAACTAACAACACTAAAGTTGTAGATCTTTGAGTTATATTTTAGTAAATACTTGAATGACCTCATTTGCAATTCTGTAGAAGAAGTTATGGCCAAAAAATCACCTTGCATCTGAAGAGTAACTTTCAATTTTTGAGATTTTTATGCAAAATCAGCCAATAATCACTTCTTCTCCCTTTCTTGTCGCTTAAGCACATTACTATAAAGACACTAAACATACCAGGTAGCAATTATTTATATACATAAAATAGATAAATAGGAGCATAAAAATAATGTAAAATAATGCAAATTAGGTTTTAATAAAAAGGATAAATAGGATTTTACTCCTAAACACGTTTAATCTCTCACAACATTTTTATCAAAATTCTGCATTAATTCAATTAACTAGTATATGAGCCTATTTATAGGCTTTATAAAGTCTAATTCTCAAAATACATCTTATGCGGTACCAAACTTCAAAAAACAAAAACAACTACAAAAGAAAATCAAAAATAAAATAAAGCAAAAGTACTACATAATGACTAGGACTGCTCGAACCATATCAATGCAAGGCGCTTTCATCTTCTTTGGTGCACGCGCCAGGAGTGGATGTCCACATCATTCTTCTCGTGAGTGAAAACTCAACCCATCATGTCAGGTGTAGAAGCGCTCTCGTACTGCTCAACGCATCTGCATTACGGACATAAGTATTTCCGTTTAATTTATTAAAGATCTTGAAAGTCAGGCAGTACGGACATACAACTTTTAAACAATTCTCGGGGGAAATAGTTTCGAACGAATCTGAGCCATCTTATAATATCCAATATTAAAAATTTTAAATTTCTTCCAGATGTTAGATTGTAATTTATAGTTAATGTTGCTCTGCTCAATTCCATCACTGATCTCTTTATGTCGTTTGTGCACGCGTGATGCAAATGCAAACTCAGATAATCTATATTGCAATGGTGTCAGCGGTAGAAGAAGAAGAGATTGGTGGCCAAAGCAAGCAAGACTAGGAGGGAAGGTGGCAAGGAAGGTGGAGTCGGCAGCAGAGTCAAAGAAGGGAAAGGGCAGACTCCTTTCTTCAATTTTTTATCAAGGTTCTTCACACTGATTAGGTTAATTCCTTTAGTTTTTTGTGTGATAGGTGTCTGCTCATGTTGTCTAATCTTTGGTCTCAAGAGTAATAGCTTAATCTTCTTACCCTTATGTTCAAATTGATACATGTTAGATCAGTCGCAGATTGTGACATCTTTGTCGAATAACCATGATCTACCTTGGATAATTTGGCCCACGTTCATGGTAATCACATCACACAAGATCTTATTCTTGTAAAAATTAAAGTCGGTCGGGACAAGATATTGTTTTACTTCTAGGGCCATGGAGTTAGTTCATGACACTTTGTACGGGTGAGATGAGATACAACCTTTAATCCAAACTTTTCAGTAATCTAAGACGATATTGCACTGATACAACTTTCATTATTCATAACCACCTTAGAACGAGTTGGCTGAAGAGAGGGGCGGGGGGGGGGGGGGGGGGGGGGTAGGGAGTAAATTAGAGTTAAAGTTTAATAAAAGGGATAAATAAGATTTCACTCCTAAAACACATTTAATCTCTCACAATATTTTCATCAAAGTTCTGCATTAATTCAATTAAGTAGTACATGAGCTTATATATAGACTTTATAACCTTTATTTCTCAAATACATCCGATCTGGTACTAGATTTTAAAAAATAAAAAGAACTATAAAGAAAACCAAAAACTAACTAAAGCAAAGTACTACATAACGACTAGGACTACTCAAACCATATCGATGTGATGCGCCTTCGTGTTCTTTGGCGCACACGCCAAGGCTGGATGTCCGCATCAACACATTGGACAAACTGACGCTTCATCTGAAACATCATCGTCTGCAGAAGCTGATTGGGAACTTTGATACCTATGGTCGACAGGAATTGATTGAGAAGATGAACCTCTGTAGTCGTTGATCGCAGATGAACGGGAATTTGGATACCTATTATCTGCCGGAACTGACTGCATAGATGAAAACCTATAGTCTGCCGGCGCTGACGGGATATTTGAGAACCTACTACCTTTCAATGTTGAGTGAAAAGTTTGAAACATATGATCCACAGTCGGTGATTGTGTCGTCGGGATGGATTTTCAGTAGTAACCGACTGGACATTGAAAAGTCTGTAGTCTCTAGAAGATGAATGGGAATTTCTAGAGAATGATATGCGATGAGATGGAGTTCTTTTTGATCTGCTTGACCACCCCTCAATATTGTTGAGGAACAAAAACAAGCAGCAGGAAATGAGAAGTAGGAGCATATACAACGCCATCATCCTATAGTTTACCTGTACAAGGTAGGTACGTAAAACATTGCCTCTAAATAAGCCAAGGATGATGCTTGCCAGAATCGTTTCTTTGCCGGTAGTTAACATTTTACACAAAAGCCAAAGATTACAGGTAAGAAAAGGTGACAAACAGAAAACATTAATGACTAGTTTAATTTAAATACGTGACATAATTTGATATTTGCACCCTTTTGTATCTCAGAAGATGAGTCTTTGGCACATAGCTTGCAATTGATCTCGCTAGATGATATTGATATAAACTTATAAATCGAACATATTCAGAGGTTCTCAGTATGGCTAGTACTCATAGTAAATCATAGTTGTCGCCACTGTATGTATCAACTCTAGTCAGGATGAGTAGAGATGTTTGCTAATGAGCACATTTCCACAGGTAGAGCAAAGAAGAAACGGATGTAGCTGAATGAAGCTGTACATACTGAAAGATTGTCTTGCATTCTTATAAGATGATATGTGCTGCATAATTGCGTTAGAATTTGGTTGAACAAATAGTCCCACATCAGCTAGACATGGAGATGTTCTTGAGTTTATGAGGATTTGAGCTACTCCACCTAGCAGAGTAGTCTTTTGGGATGATGCCCCGAGTCGTACAAAGGTATCAGAGTCATCCCGAACTAGTCATGCCCCGAGTCCTTACAAATTGGTAATTAATCTAATTTTCAATCCTCAAACAAAATTAAGGAGATTCTATATGATTTTCATATAACTTATCAAGAACACTTGTGAAACAAAGCATCACCACTTTCACTTGTGGGCTTATTCTGAATGATTTGAATTAAGTTGAACATAGTCTGATCATCTCCTTGTAGGGATATGATATAGACTTGAAGTACAATACAATTAATGGTGGATGAATAATTAATAGATAGCGTCATTAATTATTTCATTT